>JBBPSD010000132.1:0-49028 GCA_038093415.1 Xerocomellus chrysenteron | reverse complement strand
CGACAAGGCTGGCACCCTCGACGAAAAGGACCTCGGCCCCGTCGACAACACCCCGCTCCTCGACCGCGACGCCAACCTCGTCTCAAACCTCACAGAGGGCGTCGATGTCGAGTTCGTCCCCTGGGACGTCTGGAAGGCCTTCACCACTTGGTGCGTCGTCCCCTTGTCCACCGCCCAGTCCGTTCAACCCCTCTAGGTATGGCCCCGCCACCCATCCCCTCCCTCGTTCCGTGATCGCGAGGGGCCGTCTCGGGGAGCCCAGTCTCGAACTTCGCCCTCCCCGCCTCAAAGCACTGTCCCTCGTCGACTCGCAATCGGATGGCCCGATTGGTCCCCCCCATACCTATGTCACGCTCTCCATAAAGGATACAGTCAGCGCTCTCGGCAGGGAGCTCGCAGCCAGCGTATCTGGTCCCAACGTTCCATACAGGATATGGAAAATACAGCCGGGCGAATATGCGGGATCGCAGCTCCCTGCCTCGAAGCTTGCCGCCCATGGAGCAGAGCTCTTGGACTTGAATGACAAAACTATCGAAGACGCGTTGATCGAGTTTGACGACCCCTTTGTTGTCGAATTTCAGCACGACGGCAAATGGATCGCAGACCAAACCCCGACGCTGTCCGCTTCAGCAGCCCCGTCCGTGCCCCCTCCTTTATTCGGCGGTGGGGATGACTTCTTCACTAATCTGACAAAGCGGACCGCGACAACGAGTGTCTCTCAGGTTCAACCTAGACAGGTCCCTTCACCCGCGCCCTCGGCGGCATCGTCCACCAAAGCTCAAGATTCACAAATTGCTTCTTTCAAGCCGTTTGGGTTCTCCAAGAACAGGGTACAAGAACCCGGAACCCTTGGTCTCGGAAACATGTACGCGTGTCCTGTCGTCCTGTTCCTTATCTGACCCTAGTGCAAAGGGGCAACACTTGCTTTATGAACTCTGCACTCCAGTGTCTTGCCCATACAAAAGAACTTTCAGATTATTTCCTTTGTAGGTTCTATTTGTTATCGCGTATGACTCACCACTCAACCTTCGTAGCTGGTGTTTACCAGAACGAGCTCAACCCTGATAATCCGCTTGGAATGGGTGGCGCTATCGCCGAGGCATTTGGCGCCCTCTTACACCGCATTTGGGCCAAAGATTCCACCGCAACGTCTTACTCACCACGCGAATTCAAGATGCAGTTGCAACGTTTTGCCCCTCAATTCAGTGGATACCAGCAACACGACTCGCAAGAGCTCGTCGCCTTCTTACTGGACGGCCTACATGAAGATCTCAATCGCGTCCTCAAGAAACCGTATGTAGAGAAGCCAGATTGGGAGGGCGGTGGGGATCTCGAGCTTGCCCAATTGGCACAAAAGTCGTGGCATGGATACATGCAGCGGAATGATAGTGTCATCGTGGATCTGTTCCAGGGACAGTACCAGAGCACTCTAGTGTGTCCCGAGTGCGACAAGGTAGGCTGACGGTCGTACAACCATCGACTGCTTTAACCATCTCCCCTCAGGTGTCGATAACGTTTGACCCATTCATGTACCTCACTCTGCCCATTCCTGTGACGAAGAAGTGGAAACACGTCGTCGAATATGTCCCATGGGACGGGTCGCAACCCCACCTCAAGGTCGAGTTGTTGCTGGCGATTTGAATCACAAGCTAACTATCATCACGCAGGTTCCTGTCGAGATCGGTCGTGATTCTAGTTTCAAAGAGCTCCGTGCACTCCTTGGCCGTTGGATGGGTGCACCGCCGGAGAATGTTCGTGTCCCATCTCCCCTATTTCCCGTCTGCTGATCTCCCGATTTAGCTCTTGACGTTGGAGATATTTAACTACCGGTTCTACAAGAACCTCGATGATTCAGTCCTCTGCGGTGACATGTCCGATAATGACACCATCGTGTGCTTCGAGCTGCCATGCAACGCACGCCAAGGCCGACTGTACAAGAAGAAAGAAACAGATCCTTTCATTCTTCCGGTGTTCTTGACCGACCTTCAGACCTCGCGGCAGTCGTACAGCTACCGCAGCCAGACCAACTTTGGCCACCCGTTCATTCTGGTCGTCGATCCCGAACAGGCTCGGAGCATACAGGGGATATATGAAGCTGTGGTAGATCGTCTTCAGCGGTGGACTAGCCTTGCTCGCGATCTTTTCACGTGGGAAGAAACCCCGTCTGTATCTGTCGACTCAGTACCCATCCCGGTTCCACCAATGGACTCTCTCACGGAGATCAAAGAGGATGGAGAGGTTGTTCGCGTCGAGGACATGAATGTCGATGAAGGCGACATCGTCGATGAGAAGGCTGTGATCCAAGACGATATCACAATGGACACCGCAATTAATGGCATTCCCCAGATTGTCGGAATCAAAAAAGATGTTTTCAACCTGCGCCTTCAGCCTGGCCAGAAAGATTATGGGACAGGGTTCAGTTCATACAGCTCCTCCGGCCAACGCTTCGAATCCTGGGAGACGCGCCTCGAGGAGATGGAAAATAGCGCTCCGTTGTTCAAAGAAATGGATGCGCTCTACTGCGAGTTCGACGAAAACTTGAAAACGTATTATTTCGGTGACGAAGCCTCGCACTGGGAGCACGCACGATGGATGAATACCACCTGGACTACGTTCTTACACCCCGAGTATGCCGCAGCGAAGAAGGCGGCTTCGGAGAAGAGGAGCAAGGGGCTGTCCATTGACGATTGTCTAACCGAATTCACCAAGGAAGAACAATTGGGCGAGGACGATCTGTGGTACTGTCCTCGGTGCAAGAAACATCAGCAGGCGACGAAAAAGTTTGACCTTTGGAGAGTGCCGGATGTTCTGGCGGTGCACCTCAAGCGCTTCAGTAACAGCCGTGCGTTTAGAGACAAGATTGATGCGTTTGTCGACTTTCCCATTCAAGGTCTCGACCTCACCAATCTCGTTGGGGAGCGCAAGGTCGGACAGAGGTTGGCTGAGAGCGGTATCGATATTGAGGGGCTAGGAATTGGCGACGTCGAGAAACCTCTTATCTATGACTTATACGCGGTCGACGAACACATCGGCGGACTGGGTGGCGGCCATTATCGGGCCTATGCACTCAACCACGTCACCGAGCAATGGTACCACTTCGACGACTCTTATGTCACCAAGAGCGAAGCACACCAGGCAGTGGTGAGTGTACCGCACTGTTATGGAGATGATGCATTTATAGGCCTTCCAGAATGCAAACGCATACCTACTATTCTACAAGCGACGAAGCGACGAACCGCTTGGTGGTAAAAGTTACTATAAGATAGAGGAAGCACGACTATCGGTCGATGAAATCGTCGACCCTACCCCATCTGCGGATACCCAGCTCCCCACACCTCCCAACGAGATCGTCGCACCTAGCTCTGTGTCGCCCCAGAAACAACAAACCAATGGTTGGCGGACACCACCCTCTCACAACAGGTCGTCACCGTCGTCTTCCCCTCCACCCCTCGATGAGCTTCCAAACTTTGAAGAACCTCAGCGCGACCAACTCCTCCCAAGCACTGGTTTGAATTCGCTTCTGATGGGTGACGAGCAGACGTTCCATTTCCCGGCTTCCTTCAAAGCATCGCCTACGTCGTCCAACGAGGCCGAGGTTGATGAAGATGCCGCGGACCTAGGCGGGTTTGAACTTGCGAGCCCCATGCAACCCTTGGATGGAGAATGGCAGCAACTGTGCTCCTCCTCGTCACCTTCGCCGATCGACTCTGATTTCAACCCGTTTTCCGATGCAAACTCACAGAAGAATGAAGTCGTGGACAATGATGAGATACCAAGACCTTAGAACTCAACAGATGTAATCTACGATCACATATTTTATGTACTGGCTAGAGCCGTGTGTTGTCCTCTCTGCCAGCCTAATACTTGCGGGGGCGACTTTACAGTTGTTTACACATCCAATGGACTTTGACTTGTTTCCACATGAGCAGAATCCCTCCGTCTCTGCTATACCTAACGATCTACAATCCTACTCTTCGACCTGACATCTCAACGACACATGATGAGGACGAGGACGCCGAGGAACAGGCCCAAATTCTATTCTACACTTCCCGCGACCGAGCTGTATCACGCGACAAGATGCTGAGGCAGGTTGGGCTTGCGAAAGCGCTCATTAACTTTGCAGAGTGAGGGAAAACGGCGCGGGTGTGTACAGAACTAAACGTTTGCCAGGATCTTCCATTCAACAGATCCATGTCAGAACGTTCATTCGCAGTCCAGACGAATGGCCATGGTGAACCCGGAGCCCAACTTTTGGATGCACGTGGTGAGCGCGGCCTCGTGTGCACCGGTGTTCATCCACTTGACTCTCCATCGGTCAGGCCATCGAACTCGCCAAGACACCGCGTGCTCCGACCGTAAACCCCAAGACTCGAGATAAAGGCAAGGGGAAAGCCAAAGAGGACGATCCGAGCCAAGTCCCCCAGCTGGACTACCACGACGGCACCCTACACGATTCTGCGATACGGGCGCATCTCATGCGAGGCTACGAACAGTTCAAGGTCGGTTTCACGTCTGTTTTCAGTTGGGCTGATGCGACATGGCTCTCAGTTGACCCACGGTTCCTTGTCATCGATATTGTCTTCCTTGGGACAACAAGCGTTGGAGTTGCAGCTCGAGCGATTCTTTACCGTCTGGGCGTGGACGTGGGATCTAGACAAGGATTTTAGCCTCTGCGTAGACCTTGGTGCGCGCATGTCTCCCCGCCATGTTCGCACAGCTGACTCTTCTCTCAGGTTTGCCTCTCCATCCATCCTATCCATTAATCCTTCCCGCCATCGACGAATTCTCATCACAGATACCCGAGGGAGTTGCTGCGCTTGTATTGACGCAAAGTCACGTCGCTCCTTCCAGCAGATATAGAAGCTCACAATACCCCGTTGCATTGGCACGACATCTAATGAACCACCTTACTCCAACGCCTGGACCCGCTTCTCT
Organism: Xerocomellus chrysenteron; assembly: GCA_038093415.1. Classification (NCBI taxonomy): domain Eukaryota; kingdom Fungi; phylum Basidiomycota; class Agaricomycetes; order Boletales; family Boletaceae; genus Xerocomellus; species Xerocomellus chrysenteron. The sequence continues at coordinate 44,093 of JBBPSD010000132.1, read as the reverse complement.
TCCCGCCTCGACAACCCAATCAGAACCACTGGACGGAGACGACGACCAACGGACAGCACCGAATGCGGAGCCACCTCCATCGGGTGGGTTTCTTGGTGTAGGCAAAAGTATGAGGAAATGGGCCTGGCCGTCATTTGGCAAAGGTCCCAACACCAAGGAAATCGTTACAACCGCGGGCGACGACGCTACCTCCGACTGTGTGTCCGAACGCGCTGAGGCGCAGGTCGATCAAAGCGCGCTGGAGGATGCCATCGCGTCCGATAATTCATTTGGTTTACCTACGGAGAAGCCTTGTGCGCTCGAAGGACACGAAAAACACCCGGTAAAACAGGAGTCTGGCGTCTCAGAAGCGGACACACCACGTCCATCAAGAGTTTCTTCGCCCGCTTTGGACCCCTCAGAGGCCACGCTGAATGGCTCGCTACCGGGGGTCGACACGTCAACGACTGTCTACAGCGAAAAACCGCGGTTTACGTGGACAGACGTGTTTCTTGCCCCTAGTTACGAATCGTTGGCAACGTCACGGAGGAGGGCATACCTACTCAAGGTCAGCACAGACAATGTTGTTACACAGCAGGTGTTCAGTCTGTTTCTTAGCGCGGTCAGTATGCTGTTGCCCTGCTCAATAACGACTCGGATGACGTGGATGGGTGGGTGGAACCGACCCTGTCCTTGCTTGAAGATCTGGAGAGGATCGTAAGCGAGGACATCCGACGGTGAGTGCGGCTTCTTGACGTTGATTTGCACAGACTAATTAGTAATTTGATACCCAGCAACATGGCGGCTTCGCTGCCATCTGTGACAAAGATTCTCCAGCCTAAAGACAGTCGCGTCCTCAAAACTGGAGACTATGTGAATGCGAGCGGAGAAGCGACCCTCAACTCAGACTACCTATTTGAAGCAAAGAGCCTATTGGACAGGTAGAGCGCTTTATCGATTGTATGCTGGACGACGGTTGACGACACATTCTAGAGAACCAACGGTGATCGAAGTTTTTTCCAGGGGCTTGCATCCTCAACATTGGCACGTGGCTTCTCGCGTCGCCGATCCTGTTGAAGACGAGAAGGGGGAAGCATATCTGGAGGTGTCCCGTAAAGAGGCGACCTTATCAGACGTTGATAATATATTGCGCGGGCTATACAAGACCCATTTCTAGAGGCCCGATTAATGTATCATTCCGGCGGTCCGACGCTATTGGGCTCTCCGAACTCGTCCAAGTGCCTGGTATCTCCAGATAGGCTTCTTACCATCATTGGTATTTGTGACCCGGTGGTTGCTTGCGAGGAACCCCTTCGACGACACCTGTCAATGCATCAAACAAGACTATGCTGTCGTTCCTCCGCGTGGTCTTGACAGCGCTAGCGAACCAGCCGTTTCGAGAGTATTGAACAACCTTCTTTGAAACGGTTCTTTCAAAGCTAATCTGACTAATAAAAATAGGCAAGTTGGTTTATTTGCGCGCCGCGGTATTAACCCCCTAGATGCATTGCTCGAAATTGTCTGGGTGCCTGACTGCGGTGGTTCGCATGTGGCGATCCGATGGTGTTACGGATCTCACTCACAATAAAGCAAGGAACGCCTCTTAATCCCTTGAATGGGCTGTTGCTGGGTAGAGCGTTTCTCGTTCCCGACGTCCCTGTAGGATCTGGAACCAAGATTAGAGCGTTTCGCGCTTAAGACTGTTATCCAATTTTTTAAGGGACCTGTTCCATTTCGGAACTTGCCCAGCCTCGGGTACTGTGTCTTTCAGGTTGACATCCTGGGATTCGTATGATGCATCAGCCCGCGGAAGCGATCAATTTTTGTTTTCCCTGACCCTCTGGAGTATGGAACTCACACGTTGACGAGGTTACAAGTTCAGTTCTCATCATCACCAATTCATGATTTCATACCCCACTGGGGATTGATTCAGCACCCGTCTCGCTATCTTGAACTGTCTTCGACTATATCAAGACACGATAGCACGCCCACTGCTCTCAAGACCACTATGTCGTTCTCGGTGAAGGCCTCCCTGAGCCTAAACGTCATCGTCGTTGGCGGAGGTGAGCGATGCCTTCACCCTCTGTGCTCTACCCAACTAAGTCATCTCGCAGGTATATCCGGCTTGGCCGTTGCGTTCAGGTTGGCCCAGGCGGGGCACGTCGTCCGAGTCGTCGACAAGTCGAGGCCCGACCAGGTACGGATCGCAGCGTTCTCAGATCTGACTCGGACCCACGTCTCTTGGCTCACAAACGCTTTGCGCCGTTTGTGAATCATTAGAAATCGTACGGCGTCAGAGTCCCACCGAATCTTACGAAAATTCTAGAGGAATGGGGTCTCGGAGAACGCGCCGCCCGGTGGGGTCAACCGGCCAGGAAAAGTCATTGCTACGCGAGTGAGTGTGCGCTCGATGCGATATCGACATTCCGATGACGCGTCGTTCACATCTGGACATAGTGGAGACAGGTCAATTCATAGGACACTTCTTGTGGCCTCCAACCGAGGTGTTGGAGGAGATCGGGGCGGAGTACCTTTTGATGCATGTGAGCGTTCCAGTCATTCGACATTTGTTATTGAGCGTCATGTCATGTCAAGTACCGTGACCTTCACGCAATGCTGCATTCCGCAGCCCAGTCGGCAGGCGTTGAGATAGTGTACGACACGCCCGTCACCAAGGTCTCGGCTAATCCCCCGAGAGTCGAACTGGCTTCGGGCACGACGCTGGACGCAGACATGATCATAGGAGCGGACGGATCGTGCGGTATCGTGCGCGAGGCTGTCGAGGGGACGGCGAAGAGCGGTCAGCGCAGCACGGACCGCATTTCTGTCTACGTGTAAGCATGCAAGCGTCATTTGCGTGCGTTAAACTCAACTTGGGGTCTCCTCAGAGCGACCATTTCCCGAGAACGATTGCGCAAGGATCCCGAGCTTGATGCGTTTACAAATTCAGAGCTTAGTGGCGTACAGTATCCCATTTGGATGGGTACATCCTGTCATGCGGCGTGCTTTCCCGTGGTATGTATCGCACTTTTTCGTGACACCTTTGCGTCAAAGGTTTACGCGGTGAACTTTTTCCAGCGAGATAATAGCGAATATACGATGCACGTATGTTTGCCAGACGATCCGGACGACGATCTATCTGAAGAATGGAATTTCACGGTACCAAGGGAGAAGTTACGCTTCTCCGGAGACTCAAAGTGGGAGGTTCGCTCGGGTTACTCGGACGCTTTTCTCATCGTCATTTAGGCTCGAACGATTATTCGATCTCTGTCCCGTGTTGCAGCGTAAGCGCTACATCAGGAGAGATCCCTTGATAGAATGGGCGGACGACTCGGGACGGATCATTCTGATGGGCGCAGCGGCTCATCCGTCGCTGGTAAGATCATATGCGTTCTAATCGGTTGGCCATGATTACCTGACATTCAGGGCAGCCTTGCACCACTCATAGCTCAAGTCTCCAAGTAGAGGACGCAGAGGTTCTCGGAGGGCTCTTGTCTCGATTAAGCAGCTGGGACCAATTGCCCCAGCTTGTGGGGGCGTTCCAGGAGCTTCGAGAAGGACGCTGTCGTATTGTGCACGAGCAAGAACTCATGGGGGCTCAGCTGATATGGCTACCCCCTGGTCCACATCGGGATGAGCGGGATAAATCATTGCGGGCCATGGAGCTATTAGGGTTGCAAGGTTGGGATGAGGACAAGATGAGAGTGCAATGGGAAGAGTTAAGGGAATCTCTCGGATATAGCGCTCGGGAAGCTACGGAGGACTGGTGGGTAAGCTGGGGCATACTTCGGGAAAGGAGCCTATCGGCTTCTCTAGCACCATCCACGTTTGAACATGTTAACGGACGAGGGCAGAAGATAGAAGTAGCTCATGGTGTTCGCCTGCATTGATTTTTGTATTGTGTCACTTTGAGGAGTGATCGTCTATTAGGCCAAGTAAATGTTACACACGGGAATGCATGCTATCTAGGAGATGTGCGTCAAGTACAATTTTAGAGGTAAAACTCTGGCTTTCGGGCATTGATGCCGTACTCGGCAAGTGCTGCACTCAGGTCATCCATGGTTAAAGTCGTCCGTGTTTTGTCCTTTGGGGATGTTAAGACCCCGACAATGGGAGTAGGGTTGGCAAAGACAAACCTTGGCAGCTCCAGGACCTGAGGCAGTCGCACGAGCCCGCCCGCCCGCTGCATTTGTACGTATACGAGCATGTTGGTATGCATCGGATGCAATATCGGAGACAAATTTCTGAGCAGCAAGGGACAAAAGGCGTTTCCTGTACGAAGAGAGGACATGGGTGCACGTACAGCGGGCATAGCAGGAATCTACTCACATGCGGACATCTTCGCATTCGAACCCAACTCTCTGGAGATAATAATCGGTGACCTCGTTGGGGATCTGGGACACAAGTGAGCCGAGGGGCGTACGGCGAAAAGATGGACATACTAGGGGCTCGTATTCATCGAGCATGAGCAGGAACTCTGCCAGAGTGCGGTCCTTGCGTGCCTCTTCAGCTGCCTGACGTGTTTGGGGCTGAGGTGCGGCGGTTGCGGTGGAGGAGCTACTGGCAGCGACGGTGGTGGTTGTCTGGGAGGTGGAGGGTTGATGCGGCGGTGCATCGGAGTAAGACTGATAAGACTGAGGTTGGGGTGTTGGCGAATCCGAATATGTCGTCGATGTAGACATGGCTGAACGAGTTGTCGGAGTTGACATTGCGGCAGCCCCCAGCTATAAAAGCAACCACCCCCACTCGTCCACTTTTTTTTTCATCCCCACCTCCACTCATGGTGAGTCTTTTCGTGTCCTATCCGCTCTGCGCCTTCGTTATACATGATGTTTGAGGCATTTGGCTTTATGCAGGAGTTCCTGCACTGCAGAAAAACCATCTCAGCTACCTTCGGTGGGCTAACGTCCTGCCGCTTTTTCTGACATTCTTTGCATCCGTTCCCCATCCATCAATGTGCTGACCACATTTTATTATAGTTCTAATCCACAATCACTCGTACTCGTACGCTTTAATGGTATCATCTCTGTATTTGTCTATGAATCCACTAGCAATATCATCTTTCAGCTGTTTTCAACCTGTATAGCTACACAGTGTCCATTTTGATGAGATTGTCGTCGTCAACGGTGGTGGCACTGGTGTCTGCAAGCTCCATAGAAGTTAACAGTGTGTCAAGATCCGGTGAGACCACAAATCTCTTGTTGACCTGGCCCAGTACGTGAAGCTTCCCATTTTCCACATCCAAGTGAACTGCCTGTTGGAGGAATGATGGTCGTGTTCCCTCTGAGACCTGGAATAAACACGTTGGTACAGGTCACGAAAACGGTGATAAGAAGCATCAAACATTCAAGACGATACCGTTGCCCAGACGCATCTTCACCGTTCCGCTACGGTAGATCTCAACATGGCCAATCACGCCATCTACTTTTGGTGTTTCTTTTGGCACCTCGGGACCAACTTGGGTCCCTGGGATTGTGGATCCCGATGCAGACGCTGGAGGTTTGGTGTCCGCCGCAAAGGATACCTTACGCTTCAGGATAGAAGGGCCTTGATCCGGGATGTCTACATCCATCTCGCTTGAGGATTCTGGGGTTGGCACCGAAGCGGATACAAATGTTGGGAAAGGTTCTGGAAACTGGAAAAAGTACAACCGCTCCTGTCGAATACCCTCCTGAAGACATCGTTTTTTATGCGTTCATGATTTCAATGAGAATACGGACCTCGCCTATGTTTGTCTGAATCGCGAAGTCCTCCACGAGATCTTCGAGATCTTCTTCTTCCTCACTTTCGCTGAGATCGAGTGCGTTCGAAGGGTTCATATTCTTAGCGGAGGGCCCTATGAATCCATTGAAATGGAGAAGCGAAAGGGATGAGGAAGGGAAGTTACCGTGGTCCTTTGAAAATGCTAACGAAGGCTCTTCAATCTCTGTTTTCACTCCTTTTCGTTTTCTTCCTTCCCGTTCTCTTTGCAGAGTCTCCGGGGCCATCCAATCCAACTGCCGCACATTCTCCATGTCGATGATCTCGACCCCCTCGTCTGGTTCTGAGTACACATCTCCGTCACTCTCGATTTTTGATGTCTCGACCACGCCAACAAGTAGATTTTCACGCTGTTTGTCTTTCTTCAACGTTGGCGCCGCCGAATTCGATAAGTTGGCACCCAAAGCTGACCCCTTTGCAGGCACTTGTGGAACGACGGGCGTAAAATTCGACCTTGGTGCACTACGCCGAGCGGAGGTGCCTGCGAGAGTAGGACCCATTGCGAATGGACCGCTTGCGGTCATTTCAACCGGAGGCGGTCGAGGCGCGGTCCCTCTTCCTTCTCCTCCCCGACCTCTCCCTTTGCCACGCCCCCTGCCATGTCCCTTGTCCGACGGCTGTGAAGATGACTGGGCCGCTTCCTAGGGCCACCATTCATGTGTGTGACAACGAACAGGATGCTGCATACCTGTTGTACTTCTCTGTGGATCTACCGCATGAGAACTGACAGACGAGTGATTGATTGGTGTTATCGCGTACTCTTTCTTTCTCCGCGCCGGTAGTGTTGGAACGAACTTGAGTTTCTGAGTCCCCTGCCTGGTCACGTCGGAGGGTTTCTTGGCAAGACTTGCTATGGCTTTTGGGCCCGCAGATGGCACCGACGATTCACCGTTGTCTGCCATGGTCAAGGCGAGAATCGTATCGGTCACGTGTTCGTGATCGGAACATTCGATGCTCTCGGAAGGACTTGCTTTCACTTTCACCTGCGATGGGCGAGCCCGAGCACCTCCGTGCCACCTACAATGACATCCACAACTTAATCAAGGTCAGCGCTGACAAGATCGCGGCGTTCAAGCCGAATTTATTCGTTGCGATCGGTTTGTACTTCTCAGAGTGATGAGTAACGATGGGACTGACGCTGTCGTTCAGGAGGAGGGTCAGTCCTATGCTCATCCTGCGATGCGAATTATCTTGACCAGTCCTTGTTTCACAGTGGCTTCTTTCCTGCCCGAGTATTGGTAAGTTCATGGCCATGACCCTCCTTTCTTCGCTGCGGCATACTTGATCGGCATTGAACTTTTTGGTTCCAATTGCAGCGCACTTTCCTAAAAGACTCGTCGACAAATAAAAACATTCCCATTCAAGCTATTGGTCTTTCGCTCTACGAAGCTCTCCCGGGAACAACTGCAGAGCAGATAGGCAGCAAGGTCATTCGTACACAGTGGCTGTGGGTGTTCTCCTTGCTCAATCGCGAAATGTCGCGTATTCCAATCCACAGACCTGATCCTGGCAAGACTTTATTGGGACGAAGAGTTCTCATTGTCGTAAGTGATCGGTCCCCGGCGTGTTATCTGATATGCACTTCGGTTCGAAATCGCAGGATGAAGTCGATGACACGCGGAAAACTCTCCAGTAAGTAATATCGGACAAGTTCCGGACAATGTTCGTAATATACTCACAGGTACGCCCTTTCGGAACTCCGAGAGGATGTCGAGAAAGAGTTGCGGGAGCTACCAGAATCTGAACGCGAAGCTGATTGCACCGAGTTCGCGATCTTTGTTGTGCACAACAAGCTGAAGCCGAAGGTGGGGGAGCTACCACCCGATGTCCCGTGAGTCTTGATCATAAAGTTCAGCCTCACATACTGAGCGGAATGATTTCCCTCCAGGTATTTCGCTGGCGCAGAGGTGGGCGACGTATGGTAAGATGGAAGCCATAATCTTGGCGATAGAATTCTGATCAAACATTTCGATACTTCCCTCATTCGCCGCATTTGCTTCCAGGCTAGACTACCCATGGGAAGCTACGTGAGTATCGCGGAAATCCTCGTTCGCGTTTGTTGTCACTGAACACGTGTCCCTCAGAGATATCGAAGAACACGACAGGCTAGCTGCCGAGGACAAGATCAAACTGATCGGTGTGTCTTAGAAGCAATAGGTGATGAGGATACCTCCGAGTATGTACCTCCTACGGAAATAATATATCGGTACAAGTCAGAGCTGTGTGTTGCCAGCCAGATGTCATTGGCGGTGCACTTGGATGACGTGTGTAAATGCCAAGTCCGTAAATTGGTCATTGGCTCGAAAGATACGGGGTGTGCAGTACATTGTTCCGCTTTTCTTTGCGCACATACTTGGGTTGCCACCCTGAGTCTGACTCTGAACCTCTGAACTCCAAGCGCCGGGTGTTGTGGAGAAAAACCAAACCTTCAAGTTGGATCTCCCCTTACCGAGCTATCACCGCTCTTCGCTTCTGCCATTCACCGTGACTCTCCGTTCGAGTGCGTAGGACAACACGTTGGCATTCGAATCGGTCCCAGAACACGCAGATTCGCACTCATGGCGGAGGCTGAGGTTGACTATGAAGGATTGCCATCCAATGCGGGTCTCGCTGTGCGTATCTCGTTTTTCGTGCACGAGGAGCATCTCACTCATCCGTGTCTCACCACAAGGTTAACATGTTGGCCGGTGCTATGGTAAGTCATGCCCACGGCCAGTCGTGCGGCTTCATGCATGCTGGATACGACTGGCTGTGAGGAAGCAACAATGAAGGATGCTCAAGGTTCCTCAGGCAGGTATCACGGAACACGCGGTCATGTTTCCCGTAGACAGCATCAAGGCTAGTGCGCACCTCCGAAACCCTGCGTTGTACTCACGTTCCTGTCATTAGACGCGGATGCAGGTTTTTGCCGCCTCACCGGCAGCAGTATACACTGGCATTGGAAATGCTTTTACTCGAATATCCGCTACGGAGGGCATACGAACACTATGGCGAGGTGTATCGTCGGTAATACTAGGCGCGGGACCTGCTCATGCAGTACATTTTGGCACGTACGAAGCTGTGAAGGAATTTGTGGGTGGAAACAATGCTGGAAACCAGTGGCTAGCAACTTGTACGTGTTTCGGCCTTACCATCTATTTGGCTTTCGCGCTTCCGAACTCCCTGCTTTTGTATCTCCTCTTGCATTCATCAACGATCACTCACGTTTCCATGATAGCTCTGGCTGGCGCATCCGCCACGATTGCTAGTGATGCGTTGATGAACCCATTCGACGGTGAGCCACCCTTTCTCACTTTCGTGATTTTTGTACACCCAACCCCATCTTGCTTACAGTTATCAAACAACGAATGCAGGTACACCAATCTGAGTTCCGTTCCGTCTTTACCGCAATGCGGGTGGTCTATCGTACCGAGGGCCTCGGCGCTTTCTACGTTTCATATCCCACAACCTTGACGATGTCAGTTCCGTTCACGGCTGTGCAATTCACAGTCTACGAACACATAAAAAAGGTGCTGAATCCCAAAGGAGAGTACTCTCCCGTAACGCACATGATTGCAGGCGGTATGGCAGGAGGTGTTGCTGCTGGTGTGACGACACCACTCGATGTGGCCAAGACGCTCCTACAGACGCGTGGCACATCACACGACCCTGAAATTCGGAGACTTGGCGGCATGGTAGACGCTTTTAGAGTCATTTGGAAACGGGATGGCATAAAAGGGTTTGGGCGAGGGATCTCCCCGCGCATATTGACCCACATGCCCAGTAATGCCCTATGTTGGCTTTCGTACGAGTTCTTCAGTGAGTTGCTCGTCTTTATCGACTAATTTGTAGCTGACGTCTTGTGCAGAAGTTGCTATACGTGAATGACAGAGACGTTATCTATAGAGTTGCAAAGCATTCCGAGTCTGATGAGTAAATTGATACTTAGTCCGCATGTGCTCCTCCCCACAATATACATGCATGCGCATCATCTTTTTCCCATCAGTGTAGACGAAGACTGTCCATTATTCGGCTCTTGCGCTGGCCTCCATCTATAATCCTGCAAATCACTAACCATAATGCAATATGTAAACATGCTAGAGATGCGTGCAAATGGGTAAACCAGTGCCAGCTGTGAACGCGGGATACAGCAAGAAAGGTATCTATGCAAGTCCATTGTCCATTTTCCCCGTCCAGGCTGTTTATCCACCTATCAGATCATGACCTGGTATCAAATCCATTCGTTATCTGTTGGCTCCTCTCCCTCAGTGCTCCCCACATCACCCACCAATCCTCAGCCGCCTCTCTACCATGGTATGCAAAGACCTCGCAGATTTCGTCCCATTGCCAGCGTAGTCTGGATTCGTCCCATCCTCTGTGACCTTGCAACGACATCTTGTTCAGGCCTTCGTCACGTGCATCCCTAGCCGGGCCAGGAGGGACCCAGACGGTGCCAAACGCCTTTGTCTCCTTGGAAAATAAGGATCGAGCCCGGGGTTCGCGAATTTCCTGGAAGGCATTAGCGAGATATGGTATGTGTTCCTCAGATTTAAGGTAAGTGAACAAAGTGGACAGCACTCCGGCATCTTCAATTGGCAAACTACAGCTCTGTATGCAGAATGGCTTGAAAATAGTTCAGCACACGTTTACATAGATATAACGAAAGGTTTTACCCATATTGGATATGCTGCCTCGCTCATGACAATCAATCTTCCGTGCTCATCCGCCCAATCTTCAGCGAGTTTGCGATGGTACATTCGTTTGCGCAGATATGTGGGAACACGATTCAATAATCGTCGTAGCCTAGCAAGCAAATATTTGAGACAATCAGGACATGTTGAGATTGTGTGCTTACCTAGGCTCGCATTGGACTTTTAGCTTGTTACCCGCGACTGGCGCACCATCAAAGGCGATGTCATCATCAAGATGGCCTTCTGTATCCACTTCCGGGAAGAATGCGTGGATAGAACACATCTTCCCCTGATCCTGGTGCACACTGCTGATTAACAAATGGGAACACGCGATCTTAAATAGATGACCGTACTGTCGTGAGTGCAACTACATGGCGATTTTCGCCTGTCCATATTTTATACTGCTCAAAGTTAGGAATCCAGAGGGTGATAACCACAGAGCTTTACATACGTCAGGACTGTCTGGTCTGTACTTTGTGAATTGATACAGTTCCGGATCATCCTTTAAGTGATCTCGTGGAAAGGACGCCCTGTTCTATAGTTAGCGTTGCTTATATTTTCTGGGAAAATATACGGAACTCACACGTAAACACTGTGCCCTTCTAATGTCTCGTCTATGGGTCCATTGATCGATTCCCTCACTATACTCCGTGGACCATCTGCGCCGATGATCACGTGGGCTGCCATCGTCCGACCATCGGACGTAATGATACGAGGCCGCCTTGGGTCAGATTGAATGGAGGTCACAGCGAGCTGAAATTCAAAGTGCACCCCTGCGTTCCTCCCCGCGTCGAATAAAATTTGACACAGGTCTCGGTACTGCGCGCTGATTCAGTAAGGAAGTTGCGACTGTTCGGCTCCTTAGCTAACCTGGATCACGAGATACTCGGCGCCCGACTCTTGGAGCACGTCCTCTCGCCATTCGAGGCAACCGATCTCGTGACCATCATCCGCTGCGAACAGGGTATTGATGGTACCTTGGTGACGCAAATGCGGAGGAGCAAGTGCCCACCTGATAGAAACGTGCTTGCTCGTATGGGCAGTGCATATCTTTTCAGTTGCTTTCCAAGACCCCATTCGATGAGAAGCTTAGTGGGATTGGGTGGAAGATGAGCGGCACCTTTTCTCTGAGACGCAAGAGGTACAATTGTAAGACGGGAATTGCAATCGAACGATGTCGGAGAAAACAAACCTCGCTAGGACCAATCCCTTTATCAATCACCGTGACTCTGTGGCCAGATTGGCGCAACTTGAGAGCTGTGGCGAGACCGGTGACGCCTGTGGAGAGTCGAATAGTACGCGATGAGCTTGGGATGAACATCCACCGTATGGAGTATTGAATTACGAACCTGCACCGATGATGATGAAGTCTATTGAGAACGGTGCTTGTTTGCAAGACATCGAGGGAAAGCTTGCTGAAGGCGGGGGCATTAAATAGTCAATGGTTCAAGGAGACAGCCTGTAAACCTGGTTAAGACGCAAGCGAGGCTGCTGGTGGAGTGTGACACAAGAAAGCGGGTTTTGAACGGCCAAGGTCGGTGAACCACACGCTGGTGACGATAATCTTTTGATCCTAGCGAGCCTTCGCACGGAGATGCTTCGGAGGTGTGATATGTGTTGGTTCACTGGGGTTGTCTTGTTATGGGAGCGGCGATATTAGCGCCTGGGATGTTGTTTCGAAGAGCTTAGAGGGGTTGTGGCTGCTTTACGTTCCACCCTCGATTGGGCGGCCTGTAGTGAGCTTGCTGCGACTCCACCGCCACCATGGTATCTCAAGTCAACGTGTCATTTCGAATCACTCACGAAGAGTTGGGCGCGAAAAAAACTGACTCTCCGGCTTGATGGACCCAGGTGCCGTGTGAGAAGTGCAATCGACCCTGGCCTCGGGACAACCCTTTTTGCCGAGATGCCGGCTAATTGATCTCTCTTTCTCCAGGGGGATCAAGAGGCTCAGTGAGCGCGGTCAGAAATGAATATCCCTGATTTTCTCCGCGCCGTGGTAGATTATCGTCGGTACGAGCTGAGGTACCCCTATTGTCGATCTCGTCAATGGTTGGCGCGGGATCACCACTAACCAAGCCGCGCCGGCGGATCCTAGTATGGTCACAGATCACGCTCGCAAGCAATGAAGGGATCATTGTGCGACGGCCGCAGTCGAGTAAAATAAATAGATCCACTGAGTGTACCTCCGACGACTGGGGGATGAAAGACGCCGCTAGGAGGCAAAATTGCGTGGGTTACTGATGGAACGTCACAGGTCCGTTAAGTGCCATATGGCTGTTTATTACTGAGCCCACCTCTCAGATTAAGAGCCGATGTGGATAACAGGTTCCGAGGAGATGCTGGTAAGCGACGGGTAGATGAGATAACACCAAGATTGAATTAAGAGATGGAGGAGTCAAGGTTTGTTTTGCATCATGTGTCTCTCTGTGGATTGTGAAACGCGCATGTATGTAAGTAGCGAGTAAGTATTGTCTCAAAGACAAACCTTCCTCTCGCACAATTCCGTGAATGCTGATGGGTTCGCCTGCTCCGGATGGATCCTGTTATACCCATCAGTGTTCAAACGCTACGGTATCACTACAGAATCGTGGGATCAAACACTTTTCCCCGACCCAAGGACAAGGATGGAAAAAAATGTACTGGGCGTACGCAGACGTACACGTGGCATGTTTTGATGTAAGAACTTGGCTGTTTCACTGGAGCAGCGCTCTCGGCGTTTCAAGGGGATGAACTTCGGATGAACGGAATGGGCCGAATGACCGAGTCGGAATCTCGGACGCGGAAGGCCGGCCTCCAAATCGGTAAGCTTGTACCTGGACCTCGATCGTCGCCACCACGTACCTTGATCATGCTCGCAGTCGAACAACCTGGTCAAGTTCCAGATCCGCTTTCTATCCCCTCCAATGCGCCAGAACACTGTCCGGTAACGTTTCCGAGTGTCTCTAACATGCTTCAGCCTAACACCTGCTTAGGGCACAGAGTCAGAGCTCGCCGGCAAAGCCGATGCCTGCAAAGGCTGCCCAAACCAACAGATTTGTGCTACCAACACACCAAAGGGACCTGATCCCGCGCTGCCGTTCATCCGTGAGCGCATCCGTTCCGTGAAGCACAAGATCCTCGTTCTCTCTGGAAAGGGCGGTGTCGGCAAGTCCACTTTCGCTGCTCAGCTCGGGTGGGCATTTGCGGCAGATGATCAAGTACAAACTGGAATCATGGATGTCGACATCTGCGGCCCCTCCATACCCACCATCTTTGGTATTGCATCAGAACAGGTCCATTCCTCGTCCACTGGTTGGTCACCAGTGTATGTGCAAGATAACCTCGGCGTCATGTCTGTTGGATTCATGCTACCGTCTTCCCGTGATGCGGTCATGTGGAGGGGACCGAAGAAGAATGGTCTCATTGCCCAATTCCTCAAAGACGTCGATTGGGGCGACCTGGATTATCTCGTCATCGACACTCCTCCCGGGACGTCAGATGAACACTTGAGCGTCGTGCAATACCTCAAAGAGAGTGGAATTGATGGAGCCGTGCTCATCACCACGCCACAGGAAGTGGCCCTCCAAGATGTACATAAAGAGATCGATTTCTGCCGCAAAGTCGGCCTGCCGATCCTCGGCTTGGTTGAGAATATGTCGGGTTTCGTCTGCCCTAACTGTAAGACAGCGAGTCAGATATTCAAACCAAGCACGGGAGGTGCGGAGAGGCTGGCTAAGGAGACTGGGGTGGAGTTGTTGGGCAAGGTACCACTGGATCCTCGGATCGGGAAAAGTGCAGACTATGGCGTCAGTTTCTTGGATGAATACCCAGACAGCCCAGCATCGATAGCATATTTGAATATCATCGATAGTGAGTCCTCGCGGGAATAGTACCTTGGTTGTACCTTTTGCTCACCTCCACGATAGGAATCAAACGCATACTTGGTGACAACTGAAATACTGACAATGCCTCCATGTCCTTTGCTCTATTCGTAGCCCTCGTTTGTACCAAACATGACATATTATTGCGATAGCTATGCGTGACATTCTGGTCTGATGATGCAAAATGTGAAATGAATACCTCCAACAAGTCCAAGATCAATCTTCACTGTCCATCGCTCCTACCAATATCTTGACCTCTCCTACCCGCAAACTCGAGCGGCATTTCACTCTGTGCCTCCGGCTCTCGGTCCGTAATATACCTCCCGATGGGTGCAACGCCTGCCAAACCTCCTGGCAGCCCTTCCGCGCTCTCGTGTATGGAAACGGTGGAAAGAGTCCGTAGCAGTTTGCGTAGAGTGATATCACCTCCCGTGGCCGACGCGGCTCTCGACCTGGCAGGAACGACATACGTCTCGCTTGGGAACTCTATCCCATTGCTAGTCGTGGGAAGCCCATCGACAGCCGCTGGTAGAGGACGTTGTGCTGTTGACGCCAGTGGAGAGGTGGACTGCCGAGCAGACAGTATAAAACTGGACCGCCGAGCGTAAGTGACAACGGGGTCAGTAAGCTCTGTCGCATGAAAGGTCTCCGATGCCGTAATAGTCGGAGGGGCGAGGGTATCTACGCGATCGTCCTCTTGTCCGGGACTGCTCACCCGAGGTAACGATGCATCCAGGAATTTGCTGTCTCTTTCCGTCGTAGGCGATCTTATTGACACCGGTGATAAGACCGGCGAAGATTGTGGGTGATCCTTCTCGGCCATGCTGGGAAAGGGGGTGGTTTCGGGTTTCATATCTCGCACCTCCATTCTATAATCCTCGATTTCCTTCCACAATGCATCTCTAAACTCATCGAGAGTCTCGAGCTTCTCGATGTCTCTCCACCTCTCGAACTTTGTTGGGCAATCTGGCTCATCAGATTCTTCGTGGTATGCCGCAAGCCATGGATGTGAGAGGGCGTCAGGAACAGCGATACGGGACGAGGGGTCAAATGCGATCATCTTCTCCAGCAAGTCAAGAGCTTTGGTAGATTAGTTAGGTTGAGGAGGGAATAGAATTTCGGGGCTTGCCTTGGACGTCTGCGGTTGGTAGCAGTTTTCTGAGAGGAATGGCCTGTTTGACAGGTAAGGACCGAATGTACACCTGTGCCTATTGTCCATCAGAAAAGTGTCGATCGGTTTCCTACTAACTGGATACCTTTTCACTGCCTATTCGATGGATGACATTTTCGTCCGGGGTGCCTAGGACATCAATAATTTTGTTGAGTTGATCCACTGGAGGCAATTATATCTTCAGACTGAAAAGTTGAGAATCTACGTAGAAACTGACCATAGCTGAGAGCATAATCATCAGGACGTTGCGCCAGTCTGAACAAATGGACTTACTCTTTCCCTTTAAACAACGGTCTCCCGAGGAGCAATTCGGCGAAAATGCATCCTATTGACCAAACGTCAACTGTTGTCTCGTTATCTCAGCATTTCCATGTCTTCCAGCGAGTGTCAACTTGTCCACTAACTAGCTGTAGTATATCCCCTGGGTGGCGTGGATCAGACACAAACTGAGAAGAGCAACGTCATGCCATCTACCTGAAAGCAAGCATGATTTCCGGTGCCCTGTACCATCGTGTTGCAACATATTCAGTAAGGTGAACGCTGGAATGTTCGTCTGGTATGGCGTCAAAACCTCGGCTTAGACCAAAGTCACAAATCTTCAACTCGCAATCCGAGTTGACTAGTAAGTTCCCTGGTTTCAGGTCTCGGTGTATCACCGAGGCTGAATGTATGTATTTCATCCCTGTACAAGCAATGATCGACATGTAAGACGCAAGCACGCTCGGTCTAAGAGATTTACCTCGGAGGATCTGGTAAAGAAAGTACTGGACATGTTCGTTAGTAAGTGCTTGTCCAGACTTGATAATTTGGTGAAGATCGGCTGCGAACGCTCAGTGACGGACCCTCGGGATCGATTTTCAGACACAACAGACCTTCCATGGGCTATGAAATTCCAAATTGCAGATCAACGTCGCCGTCGACCGGAGTGACGACAGGGCTCACCTCCATGAAAATGTATCTGTGCAAAGAGTTGAGCGGAAGATGACAACATTGGCAAGTACGGAGATGACCCACATCTCTTGGAAATCTGGAGATATGGCGTCTACGTCGATCAACCCGGTGATGTTCTCATGGTTCGCAAAGTGCCTCAGAAGAGTGATCTCCCGAAGGGCCCGCTTTGCAAGCTGGACTTTTTCGAACACTCGAGTGACCAGTTTGATGGCCACAGTTTCATGCGATATCTCGTCCGCTGCCGACCTGCGCCGACGATGTGAGAGTGGGTGACACGACATTCCTGCAGCAGCACGACTCACACGACCACCCCGTATGCCCCCGAGCCCATCTCTCTTACCAATTTCCACCGTTTTTCGACATGGAATGCTTTCCCAAAGGAAGACATAAATGTATGGTATCCTCTACGACATGCTGCAGTGAACCCAATTGATACCTGATACGCGAACTGGAGTACCTTTTTTTCATGCAGTGATGCTCGGTGTGCTGATTTGAGCGTCGCCGAACTCGTGATCGACCGCGATCCATGCTCTCTGAAGCGGCAGAGGCGATGGGCGATGAGGAGTGGTCATCGCTGCTGCTGCTGCTGGATGAATTCGCCATGTTTCGGAATGAAAGAAGACCGCAGTGGGGTGCCGCCTCGTGTACTATGAATTGCCGCTGATACACCGCCGTGTGTCATGAAGGCACCCTCTAGGAGGGGCACACAATGCAGTGGGATCTAAAATCAGTGTATGGAGAAAATGTCGTGCAACAAGTTGGGATCGACTCCGAGTCTTCGACAGAACTGGCAAACTGCCACCGAGATATTTAATTATAAGGCGGACGTCGGACGTGTCATTTATGGTTAACGGATATAAACTACTGTAGTGCTACACAACTTCAACCCACGGAAATAAAACACCCGTCTTGATCATTACAATACAAGATCCACATGCTTAAGCTGCAGTAAGAACAGGGTCGATCGGCGTCGATGGTGCCGACAACGGCGTGTGGTCGTCCTCCCCAAAGATGTCCAAGAATCCAGCAACCCGCGCCTTATTTCCCGCCTTCTTGGTCACATACTCCCGCAAACCGGATTTCAAGCTAGGCTGCTTGTCCACAAGCTCCCGAAGCTGCTCCTTGGGCAGTTGGAGGAGAGCTCCAAAACTCGCGGGTGCAATCACCTTGGCACACCGAATAAATCCTTCCCACAAGTGGGGATTTTGCCATATTTTCTTCGTAATCAGACGGGAAAGCAAGGTGGTTGAAACAAAGGCCACCAATGATTTGTATGTCGTCACAGCTTGAATCACCTAACCGAAGTTACCATCAGTCACTGGCATTGGTCCCTTGGGAAATAACATACCGTGCGAAGGAACAACACGGGTAAGACAGGTTCGTCGACTATTTGTTGCATTACCACAGCGAGAATTTCGGAACGGAAAACGTCCGTCATCGAGAAGCAGATGCCGATGGCTGAGGGAATATATGAGATCGCATAAGTTTGAGGGCGGACATTAATGACACGCACCTTCGATGGCACTCTTGAGTCCAATTTCCTTCTCAGACTCATGGAGCAAGACCATGAGTTCTGCTGGCGTCAGCAACTCGCTCTGCCGAACGCGAGGTAGATTTGATGTGACGCTCCCAAATGTTTGTGGTGGGGTGGTAACGACGGAGCTAAATACAGAACGAACCAAATTCTTTGGTTCTTGTTGACCATTGAGTATCGAAACGATTCGGGGCAGGTAGCGCATGATATCCGCCTATAGCATTCCGAGTTTGAGTCTAGCTATAGGAACATGGGGGCGGGTAAGCTTCACCTTGTCCATCTCTGCAATGATCGGAATGAGAAAGCGTGCGTCGAGATCACGCTCGCTAATAAGACCCTTGACTAAGGCCACAAGTTGCGTGCTAGGTCTGCCATGCTCCGTGAAGATGGTCAGAACTCTGAGTGCAAGTGATTCAGAGCCTGGGGGGCAGGTCCGCATGAGTGTGAGTAATTTGCCGTTACTCGACCCCAGAGATTTGATGAGGGCGGTGATCAAATCTTGAACCGCTTCTTGGACGGAAACGTCCATTTGACCGTAGGCCGAAAATATTCTAAAAAGAAGTCGGTGTCAAAGAAGGCCGTAAAAAGTAGTGAAAATAACGTACTCGTCCAAGAACTCCGGAACCTTTACAGATAAAGCGAAGAGCAGTTCAACATGCTGAAGCACAAGAGATTTCTCGACTGGTAGATCAATCTCTTCGGACAAGTATGGCGTTTGTATGAGTTCTTCAGATGGTAGCTGACCATCTTCCATGTTTTCGTCGTCTTCGCCCCCGTTTGCAGTCATGGTTTTTGCGCCCTTTGGTGAACGCTTTTGCAAACGGCGGAGTATCTGGAGTGCGAAGTCATGTATCATGCTATCCATGGGTTCAACACCTGGCACCCATCGCCTCACGGTATTGATAGCGGCGCGACGTGTGACAGATTCTGTACAGACCGATCATCATGCACGTCAAAGACATAAGCATCGGCACAACTATCATACCTGGGTGTGTCGTTAGATCCAACAAGACACGTAATGCTTCCGCTCGCAATGAGGGGCGCTCAAGCACGAACTCGCGAAGACTCGTAAACCCTACATGCATCCTAACGCAATGGATCAATGCGGTCATTAGACACACACCAGAATATGAATGAGACATACTTTTCAGGGTCGACGGAGAGGTCACGTAAAATATCCAAGACATCCACCGGTATAGAGGGTAGGTCCAGGAGGAATTTCGCAAACGCCTTATCTTTGCTGTCTGGTTTTCCTTCTGCCTTGGTTTCAAGGGTGGTCTGATATGATGAGACTAATTGGTTCAGCCAGGAGTCGTAGTTGGGTCGCTGGTCATTCGAGGTGAGGTTGGATGGAGGTCACAGTGATAAAGTCATACCCAATTGGAGTCATTTCCTACTCTTATTCGATCGTTATACCACTCTTCGTTCATCCATGCTGTAGCGAGGCGTAATCTGGATGAACACGTCAAAATCAGACCACCACCTAAGCGGTAGAAGCCCCCACCTTGATGGGAAGTCTACCATGATGTAGTCGCAGAGAACCTGCCGCAGCCTGTCTTGCCGCGAAGAGAAGTCAGCAAGTTGTGTTTCCTCTCCACTTGACTTGTCCTCATTTTGTAGTATGTCCGCGGTAGGTTCGGCAACGCGAGTTATCATGCGAACGATGAGCAACATCCACATATCGTCGGAAAGGGCGCCTGCGGACAATGCATGGGACACCTCTTGCAATTCCTCCCCACCGTCGCATATGCGATTGACGACTCCCCGCATGAGAGTAACTCGTTCAACTTCTGTGAGGTCTTTTGGGGATGGTAACTTGAAGTCGGTCAAGTCAAGGCTGAGTGCAACTTCAGGAAGTTCTATGACGGCCTCCTCTTCATCCCCAACCCGAGCACCCCCAGAAAGCTGTTGAAAAGCTGTTTGGATAGGAATCGGGCGTCAAAAGAAATCAGCCCACCGCTTCGTTCAGTCGATCCGGTTCATATTCCATCTCCTCTTCGTCGATGTCCATTTTAAGGGGATCAACTGGCTCGTCCTTGACAGGTGTTTCTGAAGTAGACATAGCTTCATCTGCAGCTCCATCTGGTACTTGTGGAACTGTCCCGGATGCTTCTTCTCTGCCTTGTCTATACGCCTGGACCAGACTAAGCAGAGCAGGCTCTGTAAA
Source organism: Xerocomellus chrysenteron (assembly GCA_038093415.1). Classification (NCBI taxonomy): domain Eukaryota; kingdom Fungi; phylum Basidiomycota; class Agaricomycetes; order Boletales; family Boletaceae; genus Xerocomellus; species Xerocomellus chrysenteron. The sequence continues at coordinate 23,998 of JBBPSD010000132.1, read as the reverse complement.
CGCTTGCAGGTTAGCAACGATGAGATCCGTAACGAGCACGATAGGTAACGTCGTAAAGTCGAATGAAGCGAGGAATGCTGCTGAGTTGGCTTCGACCTCGACCTTGAGACGCTTGGCATCTGTGGGTTGGTCGGCAGCTGGACCAGTAGGTAAAGGCCGTTTTTTGACAGCCTCGGCCGCAGTGGCTGCGACGGCGGCCTTGCGCGCCTTCTCTTCTGCAGACGCCCTCTCCATTCGCGCGGCTTGTTGGGAGAGCGCCTCGTTAATCTGGGCGCCAAACGCAGAGCCATGTGGCCCTCTGGAAAACGTCACGCATCAACAAACGAAACAGGGGATGCACTGAAAGACTGACCTGGAAATGTGTATCAACAATATTCGGATGCTCTTCTCGACGCTTTTTACGGCAGAAGCTGACAGTCCTGCGAGTGCGGCAGGCGACCATGATGCTAGAGATGATACGACCAATTGCACCAGTGTAGGACGTTGTCTGACCAAGTTACTCCAGCTGTTCAAGACGGCTGTCAGAATGTCGACGTTTCTGTCAATGGTGTCAAGGAGGTGGCGGCGAAGAGTGGCTCGACGGAAGGCTTACTGGCTCGTGTACAAAATGGTGATGACATTTTCCAAGAGTTTCATGCCTTCCGCTTCCAGAGCTGCGGCAGAGATGAAAGGGTGGTCAGCAGGAACGTTTGCAATGCTTGGGTCGTTCTTGTTTTGAAGCTGTCAAAGGCGGTTAGCTTCACCACGGAGCGTCACTCAAAGGGAAAGCTACCCTCGGGTCAGAGACCCCTCGCGTCTGTAGGAGGATGACCCGTTGCATGAACTTGACGGCGGAAAGCTTGACGCCGTTATTCACGGTGGGCGATGCAACAAAGTCGAGGATGCGAGACCTGGCCTGACAGAGGATGTCCCACTCCTGGCGATGTGTGCGGTTGGTACATCTGTGGGGAGTGAGGTGTGTCGTGTTCGGTACGAACGGGTGGCTTACATGGAGCGAAACAAGAGTGGGTAGACGGAGGACAGGCATTGGATGGCGACCTTTACGGTGCGCACGTTCGGGTCATGGAGGAGATTTGCCAAGGTTTCGACGGACTGCGAGGCGACTACGGAGGAGACGGCGTTGAAAGAGGAAAGAGAAAGACGACGAAAACTAACGTTGGAAGCGGACTTGTTGGGACAGCGCAGAGCGGGCGATGGCAAAGTGAAGGAGGTCGAGCACCCATCTCTTGAGGAGGGAGTCGCCCGCGCCGGAGACGGTTTTGACGAGGGTGGTGCAGAGGATCGGAATCGGTGCTGGGTGAGCCTCCAGCGACTCACGCAAAGTAGCGAGCAAATCAGCCTGTTCTTTCGAGTCGGCTGGCACTGCTAACGCTGCTGAAAGTGCTTGCAACGGGTCAATCGGATTCCCTGCCATTGAACCTGTCTCAACAACGACCCGTCTATTCGTCCTCTACCCCCCGTCGGAGTTCAAACTGCCCTCTCATACCACCATGGTATATCTCCTCCCTCCAGCCCCCACCACCCGCTCACCCGCTTGCAGGCAGCCCAGCACTCACAAGGCATACAGACACTCCTCGAGGCAGAGAAGGAGGCCGCAAAGATCGTACAGCAAGCCCGCCAATGTATTCTTCGCACCGCTTTGAGCCCCATCCCCGCTCACGCTCATCTTTGACACAGATCGCGTCCAGAGGCTAAAGGACGCTCGTTCCGAGGCTTCCAAGGAGATCGACGAGTACAGACATGCGAAAGAATCGGAGTTCAATGCGTTCGAGGCCTCGGTACGTCTTCCTCACTTCCCGCTGATCACTCATTGTTCAAGTACGCCTGCAGCACGCCGGTAACACGACCAGCGCACAGGCAGCTGTAGATAGGGAGACGGATCTCAGGCTTCAGGCGACCACGGATGCCTTTGAGGCTAACAAGGATGCAGTCATCAAGAAGCTCATGGATCGCGTCGTGCTCGTCAAACCCGAGCTCCACCGCAACCTCAAGAAACTTGGAGGCTCCGAAGCACAGTGACACTGGTAATCCTTAATGATCATATTACAAACCCCAGACCGCGATACGTATAATACTCTTATTTGCCACGATTGCGCTCGAGTTGGCCCATATCTAGACGAATAAATATGAATGTACGACGCCACCAACGGGCTGAAGCAGTTCCTCAACCAACACGGCGCGCACGCGCAGATCTAATGCGGATACTAGCTTGGTCTTGACACTGACGACTCGTGAGCCAACCATTGCAATCCCACGGGCATGCCAGACGAGGGTGCAGGAGCGCGAGGACCATCGAGTGGCGACTGAGTATTGAATGATCGCACGGAGTCTCGTTGAGCCTGGCGGGACGGCGCGAAGTGGTGCGTGGGCAGTTGCCAATTGCCACTACTCTGTATGCTGGATGGTGCCACGCAGGTGTCCGTAGAGTCAGGACGCGGCCATTCCAAGAGTCCACTAGCCTTCAGAGATGGTAATGACAGTGATGGTGGTGCGGAAACAGGTAACTGCGGTGTTGCTTGTAATCGTGCATTTGAAACAACCTGAAGTGCGGGATCGATGTCAGGATTGTTCACCGCGTTCCTGACTTCTTTCTCGTGAGCGTCGTGTCCAACCTGGACCCTGATCTCAGGATGGGAAGAGGGCGTCAAAGAATGAAACAGTGCATCATGCGGCATTCGGCCATGCGGAACGTAATTTGGCGGTTGTACCGCCAGCGAGGGGCCCACATCACATCCTGACCGGGATACGGGGGATACGGATCCAGTCGGTATCCCGGTTGTGTGAACGCGGGCCGTGGGTGGTGGTGGTGGTGGTGGTGGTGGCATTAGTGGCGGAGGAGCCAATTGCGCCCGCAATTGCTGCCTGTTCTGACGTTGGCTTAGATCCTGGATGCGTACACCCCAGATCTCCTCAAATTCACTGGACCAATTCAACAGCATCTGGCCCGGTGGCTCATCGGCATATTTGAGGAGAGGCTATATCATGAGTGAGCTTCGCCAACAAACGGATAGAACAAATCAAATACCCAAATCGCAATTCCCACTGATAATTATAGTGTGAGCTAGGGCGAACACAATAGCGACCGAAGTAGAACTCACGGAAAATGCTTAATTTTGCCTTGCCGCCAAGAGCCCCGATAATTTTGAGTATCCTCTCACGTGCCCACGTCAGGTCAAGGGGCATCTCTATGCGACATCGTTGCCACCCCTGCCGAACAAAGCCAACAATCAATAAGTAATCCTCGACAGTCCCGGGCTTCAGAATAGATATCATCCAAATATACACACCAACTTGAGTGCAAGCATGCACGAACAATGGATAGCGTGCATGACAAAGAAGCACCACGCTCCCATGTTTGATGCGGTATCATACTGGGTAACATGCACCCATAGGCTGTCGTCGGTAAAACGCATATATTCGGGAAGAGCATCTGTCCATGCCTAGCACCAGTGGAAAGATCCATCAGCAAACAAGCCAACACTGGATTCAACGACATACACGAAGTTTCGTCTCTAGTTCTTGTAATTGATCGACAGGATATCGCCCATCGTCACACTCTACACAGAGTATTCAGTAGGATTCGGTGCTGCAATGAAGCAACTTGCCGTTCAAATCATCCACGAACTTCTCTGCCTCCTCGTGTAATAATAATACCCGTATCAGTTGACCACTTTCCGAACACATACTATATGATGGACTCGGTTTCGTTATGAATTCTGGAGAATATCAACCTTAAATCCGAAAAGAACAATGAAGGCCATTACCCGGTATTGCGGTCAACGGAGATATCTCAAAGCTTGCTTCATCGATAGGGAGGCGGAGATTCAGCTGGGGGTCTGTTGCCAGACGAGCTCGTCGATACAGCATCCATCCAAAGCAATCTGAGATAAAAATGAGCCAGAACACACGGCGCGCGCACTCGCGCTCTATGCAGGCATCAATTAACTCGGGTGATGGATGCGGCGTAAGAACAGTACTATCGGAATCGAAAATTCCGATTTTGGTCACGATCTCCAATGCAAGTTCTTCATGGGATCAATCGATAGATCCTAGTACCCGAGATAGAGAAAACTCACGATGGTGCTGTCCGATCCACAATGACTTTCCCATCCTGTCGTATAGCTGAAGCAACAGAAGGGCTTGTGCGGTAGCCAAACTGTGCTCACAAACTAACTGGTGGTTCTTGTCGAACATGAGTGACAATGCTTCTCGAGCGAACATTTCACCAGCGTATCGACAAGGTGTTGTCTTCAACCGAGGCTGTTTTGACAATGGGGCTGCAACTGCACACACCGCGAGAAGGAGATGTTGAGGAACGGTACCGTGACTTAGGGCCGCCAAGAAGGAAGGTTGGTGAATGACCATGCGCTGAGGTTGTCGGTAGGCAAAGAAGACTAAGGATGCAGTTAGTTTCTGCGAGTGTGCATCAGAGTTGTGGGCGGGGACGCACGGTGAACAAGCTCTCGGGTGAGGGCCTGGTTGCGTTCGAAGGTTCGGTCATGTTGAGTCAACGGTGGCGCCAAAGATCGTGGGGGAGTTGCTGAAGGCGTGGTCATGTGGCCAAGATTGGTTCTGAGACGCTTGGTACGGGGATTGCTCGCCCGATCATCGTCTGACGATGGTGTTGTAGAGAAGGCGACATCGTTGGCTTGGATGGAATTGGCATTGAAGGAAGGCGAACCAGTTGTAGCAGCGTCTGGATGTGGTGGGTAGGGCCCACTACGCGCGTCTGAAGAACTCTCTGGCCGGTCCGGATTGGACGGTCTGGGAGCGGGGACAGGTTTTCCCGAGGCGTCCGTGTATGTGCACTTCTTGGAAGCGAAATAACTGTGATGAATTGTCGGGGGCTACGGAGCGATGGCAACACACCGCTGGGACTTACCAGTTACTACAGGGTGCTTGGGAAGAGGATAAGTATGAGAATGGTCAAGGTATGAGGGGCTGATGTAACGTACCCGTTCCGTCACAACGGCGTTTACTTTTGTGACAAGCATCACATGCCTCTTGGGGGGTGAGGGGAGCTCGGAGACAGGTGGGGTGGAGGCGTACCTTTGCGAGGCGTTTGCGCTTTGGACCCTTCATGAATGCGATATTCGGATCAGGCTTGTCAAAGTCAGATTGGGGATCAAGGGGATAGCGGGAGACATCGGGGAGGGGTGGGTTGGCAGGTTGGTTTGGAGGGGCAAAGGTGATGGACGGGGGCTGTGGAAGAACATCACGGGGACGAGCAAAGGGGTCCATGAGGGGAGGAGAACCTCGGGCTTGGGAGTGGTGGGAGGGTGGAAGGCGGCGGAGCCTGCCGGTGAGGAGGCGTGCAGATATTAAAAGGAGGGATGATGGAAAGGGTCGATGGTGTAAACCAGTGCCGAGCAGCTTCACGTCACCGAAGGAAGGTACAGGAAACGACAGGGAAATCAAAAAAGACGGAATCGGTCGTGGCGGGTATCAAAGGTGCTTTGTGGTTCTGGATTGTCCGACCTGCGTGGACGCTGTCTCTGACGACGAGCGCGCTACCAGCTCAGCGCCTACCCACAGCTGTGCAGCGAACTGCCCCAACGCATTTCCTCTTTGGTCGGATTTGTCTCGGCGCAGATCACCCCGGCGGTCCCCGGACATTTTTTCGTCTCCTGTCGTCGGGCCGGCGGCTTTCGATCTGCTGCCGATGGGGCCAGTTGCGGCGGCAGGCCCATCGAAAAAAATTCTATGAATCGTGCCCCAACGCCACAAGAATTTCAGGGACCCTTTTGTTCAAACGGACTTCAGCTGTTTCATAGCGCCGCATCACAGCCGAGCGTGTTTCGTACAATTCGACGGTGCGTTTTATGTTACCCCGAACGGCACATCTACTCGGCATCATTCACACCCCACGTAACGACTTGCCGACGGCAAGCCACCACCTGCCACCAGCCTACCGCCGGCGTTCGACATATAGTATGCTTAGTCAAAGAGACCAACTTTGATATGTCAGAATCCTGACCCTATCATCGGACTGACCTTCTCCTCTTCCTTCTCATCCGGCAGCAGCATGGTCCAGCAGCACCAGAAGGAACATGTTATCCAATCTTATGGCGCCCGCACGACACACATGAGAGCTTAGCCGATCCCTCAGTCAGCAGGCTATCATGCCTGCAAGAATTTCAGCCTGGGACCCATTCGTTCAAACAGTCACTGAGTACGTATGTCATAATGCTCAATCCGCCTCCAAATGGCATCAACGCTCATACCGTCCCCTGAGTTTTCAATGATGGGATGGCAGGGATAATGTAGAGTACAGCGTCTGTCTTTTTGTTTTATTTTTTCCGAAGAGCCACTCCGGATTTCGAGGATCTTCCGGCAGAGTCTGACTCCGCCGGACGTTGCCAACTGACATCGCACCTGAGCTTGAAGTCACCGATCGATCTGCTGCCAAGTTGGTCTTCACATTTGGAGCGAGGGATTCAAATGGTACTATACTAATGCAACTCTATAGGACTCAGATCTGGGAAATGGATGTCACGTAGAACAATGTGGTTGAGGGCTAAGGCCTTAGGACTTCCATGATTGGCCCCTGCGGAGCCGGCCAGAATCCGCCGTCGAACTGCGACGTCGTGGCTAGCGACTTGAAACACTCAATCGTTCCGATACTACCCATCCGACTCAGACACCCGTTTACCCGACCATCTCCGGACTCTGTGTTGGGGAAGAACTCACTGTTTAAGTTGGGGATAGGCTAACATGCGATGTAAAAGCTCCACAACGTATAGATACCATGGCCCCGAACATCTTCCAACTACATCTTGAAGCAGACTCTTCAGTGCCATATTTTGACGATCAAATTATTTCAATTCACCACTTCTCTTATGCTTTTTCGCACTCGTTTTATCTGCCTCGTGATTATGGCCGCAGTAACCACTGGTAAGATCAACATTCTGCACTAACTTCAGAGGTTTATGGTGCCTTACTCAACAGGTAGCGCTTTGCCACACGACTGTTCCCGAACCTACGTTGTCAAAGAGGGTGATACGTGCGACTCCATTTGCGCCAGCCAGAGTGCGTCAACGTGAGTCGTTGCTCTCATCTTACCTCATAATATATATAATGAGTGTTGTACGTCCAGATATCAACTCAAGTCCTTGAATAGTGACATTGTCAATCAATGCTACTCTCTCACAACAGGCAAAGTACGCTTGCTGTCCACTTTGTACTTGCCGACCTTGATCTTCATTTATTTCAACCAAGACTCTTTGCTTGGGTATTAAACGCCAGGATTGCCTGCATACCTACGTGATAAAGGCAGGCGACACCTGTGAATCGATCGCGACGGCCTTTGGCATCGCTACAAGTACTCTACTGGCAAACAACCCGATCCTCATGGATGGTTGTAGCAACAGCTACATCAATGAGGTAATCGACTTCTTCTTCTCTCTTTTGAATGCGTATTTAATTTATTACTTTGAAAATACGCAGGTGCTTTGCGTCGACAAAGTCCTTATTGGCTATACATAATACGAAGCGAAGCACTCCGGCTTGAACCGAACCTCATTAGGGGTATCCTGTGGTGCCACGGTATTTTAGTGTCTGTTTTGGCGTCCGTTTCAAAACGAATTTACATTGCCCGAAACGACAGCCACTGGATGAACCGCCCGAACGCCCCTCTTCTTAAAAGATCGCAATTGCATGCCTGACATCTTATCATGATGGTTTTAAGCACGTCAGCCTCTTCTTAAGATGCCAAGGCAAGCTGACGGTTAATATCAGGGACGCATCGCGTCTCAAAATGTTTAGGATACGACCATCTTTAGCTTGTAAATAAGGTTCTCTTCACCACCATTTGCCGTGGAGACGTCCTGACAGAGGCTGGAGCCGGGTCCACTTTTCTAGTTGCAGAGAGGCTTTAATCAGAACCAAGGCAAGCGGAGACAGTTGCGCACGACGCCACCATGATTGGTTCCCATATTGTAGGTAAGGCGTAACAAGGGGTAACAACCTGCATGGACAGGTCGAAGGTACCGGTCATGTCTTAGTGGAGAAACTTTTTCATATTGGCATATCAGCTGTATAATGTGCAGTTGCTCCTCATGCCACACATCACTTAGTGAATCTATCAGACATGTACAAACTTTTTAAAGTAGCTGTGGTCATGTTAACAGCCTTCGCTGCTCGATCTCATTCACCACCTGTGTTCTGCAAGTGCCGCCATCCTGAGACTGGTAAACCCGACGATGGCAATACCGAGGTTTTGCTCATACATGACAGATAGATTACAGATGCTTAGTCAAAGAGACCAAAGCCCATATCATCGTCGGACTCCTCCTATATGCACCAGTCAAAATCCTGACCCTGTCATCGGACAATTATCCACTGACCTTCTCTTCCTGTTTCTCTTCCTTTGCCTCTGCTGCCGCGGCAGGGGCAGCAGCACCGCCTCCACCCGCAGCCGCCGGGGCAGCAGCAGCGCCGCCACCACCACCAGAAGGAACCTGTCATCCCATGTTATGGCGATCCCACGACACACAACGCATATACGCACCGACGAGAGCTTGGCCGATCCCTCGGCAATCAACTACGTCCCCAGTTCAGTCAGCAGGCTGTCATGCCTGAAATTCAATTCGACGTACAGTATTGACATCTTTGCCCTCGAGCTCAGAGATCAGCTGATCGAGGCGGTCATCATCGGCCTCGATGCCAACCGCAGCGAGAACCTTCTTGATGTCAGCAGCAGAAGGGGAGGCATTACCGCCGATCTGAAGGAGGAGGTATGCAGCGATATGACGCATCTACCGGCGCGTTTAGATCAGATTTCTCCTACATACCGAGAAAATACCCACTTTAGTTGGTGATTGGTTTTGAACGTATAGACAAGACTACGGGCAGCCACAAATCACTGAGATGTGACATGAGCCCAGCGCACCACCATAATTTGGACATTGAACGCACCTTTAATCCTCGAGGGAAGACCTGTGGATTCTAACCGACGATGATGGTGTATTGTCTTCCCCTGCGTCAGAGCCTCACCGCAAATTCGGGGGTACTGTACAGTTCCACGTGATCAAGGTTCAGCCACAATTTCCAAATTCGCACCCCGCTTCACATACGGGCTCACCGTTATCCAAGACAGCGTCAAGACAGTCAACGACACCACCATGGTGAGCCTGTTCTACTCCAATATCGCACTGGGCCGCTCACGATCTCTCTAGGCGGATTCAGCCGTTACAGACCCCGCCCTCGCCGCTGAGCTTAAGAAGAAGAGAACGTTCCGCACGTTCTCCTACCGTGGTGTCGAGCTTGAGAAGCTCCTCGACCTGAATAACGAAGAGGTGCGTACGATTATTCCCGAAACTTTGGTCCCCCTCATGTCTATTTTGCTAGTTCATCGAAGTAGGTAGCATATCTCCTGCGTTATCTCACCACCTCAACACATCCTATCGCTCCCCGTAGCTCGTCCATGCACGCGCCCGTCGCAAGTTTAACCGTGGCCTCAAGCGCCGCCCAATGGGCCTCATAAAAAAGCTGCGCAAAGCCAAGAAGGAAGCTCCCCCGAACGAGAAGCCCGCAGTCGTCAAGACCCACCTCCGAAACATGATCATCGTCCCCGAAATGATCGGCAGTGTAGTCGGTATTTACAACGGCAAGGTATTCTTCGATTCGTTGGGTCGTTGGGTGTCCCGTCGTGACGTGTTTTCACAGGTTTTCAACTCTGTTGAGATCAAGCCCGAGATGACAGGTCACTACCTTGCCGAGTTCTCATGCTCATACCGACCGGTGAAGCACGGTCGTCCTGGTGTATGTTTTTTTTATGACGTGGCTTCATCTGCTCTTACCGAGATCACCCTTAGATCGGTGCTACACACTCGTCTCGATTCATTCCTCTCAAGTAAGGGCCTGGTTTTTACTCCATGTCTTTTATGTACTGCATTTGCTACTTTAAAATTGTATGCGACATGCATATCAGTCGGGCAGTGTTTCCCGTGTGCTCCCTCATCCAGGCTGGATTTCGATTCATTCAAAATGAGTACATTTGAATGCACGGGTATAATGAATATACTGCGAAGATAGTCGTCCGTGTCATACTGATAAGTGAAAAACGTACGGTAAACTACAGATAATGCGAGATCGGAAGAGGATGCAGAAGGGTTCGGTAAAGGCAAAAACAAAGGAGGGTGACAAGTCAGCTGGATGGAAAGCAGATGGAGGAGGGATGTATATGGGATTTGTATATTCATGTACGCTGACGAACCATCGTTGCCTGGTAGCCGTTCGGTGGAAGCGCTTGTGTAAGCTCTGTGCTGGCTCGTGGGGGCACAAACGAAGGCGGTCGTGCACCGGGTGAAGGTGTCGAAGGGTTCGTCGCCGATCGCAGTGGGGAAACCCAATCCATGTCCTGTGGTTGTGGGTGTCGAGGTTGCTGTGATTGAATCATCACGGCTCCCTGTGAGAATGAAGTCGGGTGTACGGGCGAAGGGTATGACATGGGTGCATGAGCAAGGCCGGGGTGGGGTGACTGCTGGCGGCCATTTCGCAACTGAGACTCACTTGGAGCCGAATTCAGCATGGGTCGTTCTGGAGGAGGGATCGATCGGTTAGGGGGGGTTGGGGAACCAGGGAATACTGCTGATGCGGGGGTTCTTCCACCTGCCTTTAGCCGCATGTACGTATCGCATTTCTTCAGGAAGTCCTTGCTGGGAAGCTCCAAAGTGTTCAAGAAGTATTCCTGGTCATGAAGTATAGAGAGAAACTCCTCTGGGACGGTATAGAACTCGTCCTGATTTTCCAATAAGGAAGTTACCACCCTGATCGCTCCGAAGCTCTCATCGCGAACTGCATCCCGACCCCGTGAGTATAGAATACTCGGGCAAATGACAGTCGCAAGATTTGGTAGGTCCATTTTGCTTCCGGTCGACTCATCCATATGGGCAAACGAGGCGACCCATTTCAGGAATACAAAGAGAACTTCCATCGTATCGCGGTGGCTCTTGGGAAGTAGGAGCGAAACCATCTGAAGGCAACGCCGTCGTTCCGAATCTGAGGGAAGCGCTATACCAAGGATTGATAAGTTAAGTTACCGTGGTCGTGCAACGGCAACATACTTTGTGATGCAATTAGCAGTCGATGCAACTTGAATGTCATCAGGGGTTCAGGGAGTTCACGTAAGAACTTCTTGAGAAGCGCGGCCAGCTGCACCGGGTTGTCTTGTGTGAGATCAACGGATGATGGATCGTGGTCGATAGCCTCTGTGAGATCCTTGAGCCGTCGAATATTTCCATTGCGACGAAAAATGCCTTCCACAGACATGTCTGTAAGGAGAAGATCAATTAATCATTCACTCCTGACATAAAAACAATACTCACCCATCTGCCGCATGGCAGAAATGACATCGTCAATGAAACTGGGGACTCTCAAGGTTGCACGAGTAGCCCCATGCAAGGAATCCGAGCCCTCCCGCTCAACTAATAGTTCTAGTGGAACACTGAAGACACCTAAATATGGCAGTCAGCAACCGTTCTGCGCCAAGCAAGAATGTCAGTACCCTTTTTCTTGACGTTTTTCTTGTCGCCTGCTTTAAACAGCTTGTTCCAAAACCCGGCCTTTTTAGTCTCCACGAGTTCCAAAAGCTCATCCAGGTCGATCCGGTCCCCGAGAGGAGAACGTTGCAAGGCGAGAAGGGCACAATGTTTGACGATCGCAAGCTCAAGAGCACTGAGTTCGGCAATGTGAGGTATCGTGCTCTGGCGAGGTAATGAGCGTTGCTGCTCGCGAGCTTGCGCCACCTCCATTAGCTGAGGGATATCAGCGAGGGTGATACCATCGTCTGGGACATGGAGAGGTGTTTCCTCAGGGCCTGCGGGAGAGTTGGGGGCAGACTCATCCACAATCTTCACCTCGGTGTTATTGCGAATTAGAGGGGGTCGCCCAGACTGTCCCTGGACACTGGTGTCTAGCGTGCTTGGGGATCGCAGCTGTGCGCGGGACGGAGGAAGTGATGAGCTTGATCCAGGCTGAGAAGGCTGCCGACCTGGTATAAGGTTACCAGGAAGAGGTCCTCGTTGAGGCTGCGGTGACTTGAGATCTTGTTGAGAGCGTTGCACGTTGACGAGTTCCGAAGGATGGACTGTCCTGCCAGCAGGACTCTCTACGATAGTTGATCTCTTGGGCAATCGTGCTGTGGCAGATAGTTTGCGATCCAGATGAACCGATTTCATCCGCATGATGTCACCGGAATTGCGATACGGATCTTGATCTCCACCTTTGGTGTTGGGAATAGTTGAGCTAGCTAAATCGTGGTAGTTCAGGGAGGTGGATCTGGTTGGAAAAGATGCCGGTAAACATACCTGGGGAGAGTGGAACAACACCTTGTTGTTTGAGAACAAGGTACAGACGACGAAGAGCAATATTAAGCAAGAACGCGTACTGTTCCAGACGAGATACCGCTTGGAACCCACCGCGGCAATCAGCATGGGCGTGGTCGGTGCAGAGGATCAGAGAGGGTACGTCGCCGAACGATGGTGTCTCTTTGACAGACTCGGCATCATATACAAATACGCTGACCTTGGCAGGGGGTCTGCGGATAGCCGGTGACTTCGATGGATCCTTGTCAACTTTATCCTTTTCCTTTTCCTTGTCCTCCACAGCTTTCGGTGGCGTAGGGTCCTTCGGCAGCGGAACTGCAGCGGCTTTGCCGCAGTTGTTACATTGCAAACAGTACGAATGCCATCGCTGGTATGTCCCCAGTCGAACACAATCCTCCTCGACCGCCTGGGTGCACTTTACGCATCGATCTGAGGGTGGGTTATTTACGGAGAGTTTTGAAGGCGAAGTAGCCGAGAATGGAGACTCCCCGGCTAGTTCAGGAGCCAGACTCCTAAATCCATACGTGACTCCTTGGGTGCCGAGATTGGCACTGCCAGCTTGTCCCACCACTTCACCACTACCGTTTTTGATGATCCGGCGAGCAGCCGGATCCCCACCCTGCACCGCAAGGAGATGTAGCTTATCCAAGAAAGAAGGCATCGCTTCCCTGACGCTCTGCTCCCTCTCCAGTTTCAGCGCACCTGTTAATGCAATGCGAATGAGGATCTTGAGGTAATGAGCTATTCCTGTCACGAGGGCCAATAGTTCTTGCGTCATGCCTATCCGACGGGATCCTGTCTCTTGCGTGCGGGACAGTAACGTGAAGAGATCGACTGTCTTTCGGCAGAGCATGCGGGCTTCCCGGACATGCGACATCCCTGTAACGTGACGTAAGATATATGGGTGCGGGGATGCGATGAATGCATACCCTTGAGGCTAAGCCTTGCGCAATGGTACTCGAGATCGTCGATAGTACCGAAAAGGACCTCTACATGCAGAATAAATTTCTCCGCCATCCTGATGGCATCAAGGTATTGCCCATTGCTAACCTGCCGCAGCATATCCGATATGCACGCAGCACTGGATTCCTCAAAAGCCGAAAGGACGCTAAGAAAGCAACATTAAATACTTTTAAGGATACGAGTGTCGAGATCACTCACGTCCAGATTCGGTATACCAACTGCTCCATTCTCACCTGTTTTTCTTTGAGAGCGATTGGGGTTTCGCGCTTCTCCTCCTCGACATACGAAGGCTCCAGCTCCGATCCATCACTTATAGAACCACTTGACCTCCGCGAGACCACTTTAACGTTCCAGAACTACATGATTCAATGAAGGACAAATCGAGTGTGAACACCGCACCACGTACTTTGTTGATCATGTAGCACTCTGGATGCCAACACTCGTCCCTCATGTTACGATTGATCTCGACGAACTGCTTCAAGATCGCACTACTGCAGCCCGCGCATTTTGTGGCAAAACGCGTCGAGTAATGAAAATGGCAGTAGACATCTCCATCGTGTTCGTAGTAAGAATCCTGAGGTCCGAAGAGAGTCGGACATAAGGAGCAAGTAAAGTGTTCCACGTGGTACTTTTTGTCTGAGACTCGTGTGAGCGGAAGGACGACGAATCAAGCAAGAGAAGGCGACTGACTGCACGCGGTGATATAGCTTCCACGCAAGGCAAGTCCACACTTTGCGCAGATGAGGTTGAGACGACGGAAGTAATCCCTTTCGCAAAGGGGTTGCTGCTTGCCATCTGGACCATCTATGGGGAAGAACTTTGCGGCGACAACATCACCACAGTCCTGAAGGACGATTTAACACTGAGATAGGGTGTATGTAAAGGAGAGCACGTGCCAGACACTTGAAACAGTTGAGATGGAAGACGGTGCCGAGTGCACGGACGAATGCACCCTGCATCGGAAGCCCACACGCTGAGCATGGTCTGGGGGGATGGTGTTAGTGTTTGATGCAACCGATGAAATGATGTAAGGGACTGACGAGGAAGAAAAATTGGTGGATATTACTGAGGAAGTTGAGGTCAGGGGACCACCCTTGTTGGGGGAAGTGGATCCGGACGAGTTGGAATGGGCAGAAGCGTCGGAGGTAGTGCTGTTGCGGCGTGTCCTATCAGGGGGATGGTCGGATGTGGGAGTGCGGGGGGGATGGCGGGGGCTGTTCGGGGTGGCAGGACGACTTGCGGAGAGGAATGCAGGGGACGGTGCGGGGAGAAAGGGGGAAGGAGGGGTGGGATCGTACCTGGCGGAGGGACTGTGGTTGAGGTCGTCGCTACGAGCGTGGGCGAATGCATCCTGCTTTGGGGAGAGGGTGTTTCGGGAGAGGTCGTTTGCGGAACCAAGAGTAGAGGCTCTCGTCGGGAAATGCGGACGATCGGGGAGACGGGAAGGGCTGGCTGGGGGCGCGGAAATCGGGCCAGGAGGGTTTGCGAGGGCGAGGTGGTCGTTGCGGAGACGGGCTGCCTCTGAATCAAAGGCCATGGTGACTGAGGACGAATGAGCACTGCCAATCCAAGACAAGGCTCATACGAGACACTGCACGCGAGCAGGGCAAAACAACCAGCACCAGTGGGCAACGAGGGTCAAGTCTCCCCAAGCCTGGCGTGACAACCGTGACACGTAGTAACCGTGATCACCTCAATTGAGCTGCGTCCCTATTTCAACACCCGATTCCACTCCGACGGCACCCGCTTGCAAGTGTCCTCGGCATCATGCCGAGCCGTCGCCGGACGCTGTCGTCGTCGTATGGCCCGGGCCCTGCTATAAATTCACCACTGACCATGGGCTCCTCATCATCATGCACCCATATCAGCACATCTTTCTCCACCGCGGCCCCTCCCGCATTTTCTGGTTCCTCGTCGGTGCGGGGATCGCGACCTGCTGGCACCACTCATCCGCCATGCGCGACCATCGCGCCCAGTACTTTCCCTGCGTGATGCACCCCCGTCGCGTACAAGACTCCCCGAGCGAGGAGGCTCCATGGAAGTCGGACCGAACTCCGACCGGCTTTCAGCAACAACGCGACTGGGAGCAGGACAGGGAACGGCTGAGGCGCCTCCAGAAACGGGCCGGAGAAACAGTACGTAGCCCTCTTTCCACCCCACTCTCTCTGCACGCTCAACTATCAACCCAGGTCGTAGATCTCTCCGAGTCCACACTTGATTCCATTGTCGCTGGCGCAGAGTCCCTGAAGGCTGTACGTACGCATCCTCTCCGTCCCACCTCGTGAAATTAATTCACAGCACAGAAACTCGCCGAACTGCGCGCTGAGCGTGAACGCCTCGAAGCCGAAAAAAAAGTCCCCCGGCCGGATGCTTAAACATCTGCATCGCTCCGAATATCCGTAATCAATCACCCCTCACATCTAATAATTGGATCTTATCTCTGTAGCTATCACTCGTCATATCCGCTTGGATAGTGTACAATGCTCCGACCTTACATAACCGGCCTAGTAATATGTATCATTTCCGGACTCGGAACCACATAGCATTTCATTGAAAACCCCTGCCGTTCACACACGGAAGACCCTTAAACCAGTACCCCTTCCTCCGCTTGCGCAGGGCGAACGTAATCTGGCCTCTGCGGATCCAATTTCCCTTGTTCCTCCGCTGGAGATTGACAAATATCATGAGCACTTGCCCAAAGACATACAAATCCAATCAACTCACGCGTCGCATGCCAGAAATAGATGATAAGACCGACGATAACGACAGCAAATGCGGGGAAATAGAGCCAGAACGGTGAAAAATGCTGTACCATTCCTGAGGCCTGAGGGACCGAGTGCAAACACCAGAGAAAGACTTACGAATAGAAATAAACCTGTCTAGGCAGTCAACAACAGATTCTAAACAAGGTTATGCGGCACCACACACCAAACAAGAGACCATAGAAATCACTCGTGAGCAGACTGATGTTGTAAAATGCGGATGAGGCGGAGCGGTACAGCAGAGGGGCGGTCGTATACAGGAGGAACATTGCTAGAGGAACGAAATGAATGGATCTCCAACAGTGAGCGGAATGCTTACCGGCGGTATATGCAACTAAGAATCCAACTAGGATAAACATCTCAGCGGTGTGCCAATGCTGCAGACAGTTCGTAACTTACTAGTCGCACCATTCCATGAAGCTTGCGTCATATCGTAGTGTTCGAGCGCGGATGCTTGAATCCCATTGATTAATGTCCCCCACATACCCAGCTGCCCAACCACCTGTGATTGACAAGTTAGGCTCAATTGAACAGCGTAAGCAACCATCAACTTCACCTCGTACAGGGGTCTCCTTCTAACCAAAAACTCCTCGGTTGCGTTGGCTGCGAAGGGATGGTGTCCAGCAACATATTGCCCAACAAGGACTGCAGAACTCAC
The DNA here is from genome assembly GCA_038093415.1 of Xerocomellus chrysenteron. NCBI lineage: Eukaryota > Fungi > Basidiomycota > Agaricomycetes > Boletales > Boletaceae > Xerocomellus > Xerocomellus chrysenteron. The sequence continues at coordinate 7,289 of JBBPSD010000132.1, read as the reverse complement.
TGAAGCCGTACAAAGTTGCACCGACGAGCATGAAGGCATCACCCTTGCCTTTGTTCAAGGCAGGGAAGTTCTTGTCCGTGAGGAAGTCAGATGCAACGAGCATCCCAAGCCCGCCCACGCACACCACGACACCCTAGTGATGTCAACAATTGTCACCAATAGTACAGACGTAAGAAACTGTGCTACCGACCAGTATTTGCGTCCAATGGTATTTGGTGTGCATGTACACCCAACTAAAGAACAAACATACGGGTATCGCCCAACTGGAGAAGAAAAGTTAATTCTCGCAACATAGATGTCAAAAAGACCTACGCATCCAGTAGCATGCATGACAATAAGTCGGTATAATTGTATGCCTGGTTAGCGTGTGAGTACGCATGCACACTCTGATTACCCAGACATATCATACTTTGACGACAAGGAAGTTGCCCTCCACGTCACAAGCTGCAAGAATGAAATCTGCGGGGATGATCAGACTAAGCAAGTAAATGACCTGGTGTGCATACATTTCCATCCGTCGCGGAAGACCATCCATCCCCACCCTCGTAAGCCGTCTGTTGGCAAACAAGTTTATAAGTCACTTCGACTGGCATGCTCGGCTCGCACATGTGTATATGGTGTACGGGGTGTAAATCACGAATAGTGAGAAATATCTGACAGAAGCGTTTGATGTTGAGTCCACGAAGCAAGGCTGGATACTTACAGAAACCATGTCTGTGTGGTGGGTAGGGACCAATTCCTAGATACCAGTTCGGTGGTCGTGACATTGGTCACCGTTATGCAGAGCGACACCACCTGTCCGGCGACGAACGAGAAAATGAATCGTTTCGTCCAGATACTCTTCCAGCGGGCCCAGACGCTGCCTATGAAGGCACCAAAGGATGAATAATCGATCGGGGGCCGAACGTCCTCCTGTGATTGGTCTCGCGGGGACTGAACGGAGGATGCAGCATCGTCGGCGTAATCTCGTTTGGTGTCCATGGATCGCTGGGGCATAAAGACGACGATGATCCGCCGGACTGGCTTTTCTTATCGGATGGGCGTGAAAGCAAGGGCGATTGGTTGGTGGGAACGTCGGGCCCGGTCCCCCGCGAGGGAAATGCGGTGTCAACCATCTGTCAGGGTTACGGGAAATGTGCATGTGCGGCGGAGGCCCGGCCGGCACTGGTGTTGTTGGCAGTACGGCAGATTTCTGTCAACCAGCATGGCAGAAGTGGCACTGCCTGGCAAAACATCCAAGGTTTGCGGAGATCAATTTACACCCGACGGCATCATGTGCCATAAGAAACAGGGCAGTCCAAAAACATTCTGCGAGGGAAAAGTGCTTCCGGAGCTGGGATGATGTACATAGAGCCACAGGTGCCTGATGGGTACTTCCAGGGCAAAACATACATAAGTATTTGATCGCAGAGCAGTCTCACAAGCAACTTTAATTTAGGCACCAGGAACAAAAATAACAGGTTCATGCAAATCCAGTAAGTTGTTGGTCTACGGTACCTATAGTATACTAAGTCCTTTCCTGGAAAAATCGCTATTCACAAGGGACAACCTCAGCTCACTCGTCTCCTTGACAAGTAAAAGACCTTACCTTGAGATGCTTTAGTTGCCACGTACACGTGAGGACGAGGACCACGATCTGCAGTAAACTGTACCACACCGCCTTCGAGTTGGTTGCCTCACTCAAATCACGAAAGTCAGATTCTCTCTCCCGCTGGTACTGCTGTTCACGGCGGATGTCCTCCAGTTTTTGATTCAGGTCGCGAACCTTGCCCGCCAGTTCTGAGACATGACTACGGTCGCGCTCGGCATCCGCCTTGGTGTTGCCTACGATAACGTCCAGATAAAGTTTGATGTGTGTGCTCGAAAACCACGACGTGTAATTCGTGGATAGACATATTTGGTGGTCACCAGACTCATGCGAGGTAAAGGTGAAGCGACTGTCGGGTGGTCCGCGGGTCTGGACGACAGAGTGACCAGTCTCCATCTCCTATAGACAACGATTATGAAGATGAATTTGGCCAACAAATCCACACATGCCACACACCTCCACCTCGACAACGATGCCAAGGTTTGGTTCCAGTGTATAAATTTGTGCTTTTTCCTGCCATTCTAGTGCCCGGTAATGTCCTGGAAGACGGTGGTCAGCTGGCATGCCCTCGCAGGTAGTTGTTGGAACACATACCCTCGACAACAGTGTCAGATGGAAGCTCCTCGATGAAACACCGCTTCTCGTTGGCGTCGAGGTAGAAATGAAGGGCATTTACAATCGTCAGAACGTGTAATAATGGCAATAAGAGAGTCACAGGGCGGAATGCGAACATCCTGCAACGATGAATGCGCTGAGGAGAGTCGGAGACAATTCTACAGCAATGTATCCGTCACGTGATTTAGTACGAGAAGGCTCGGAGAAGCCCTCATATCTAAGTATCAACAACATGGCACCGCGGATACAACCTTCCCTCATCAAGAACAAGGTCAAGAGGCAAGAAGTTTCCGCCAAACAGAAGAAAGCAGTAAACCAACAAAAACTTAAAAAACGACTGGCCCGAGCCAAGGAAGAAGCCAGTGATCCCGCTTCCAAGAAAGTCGGTACAATCGTGCTTAACCCGACAAACTTACCCATCATTCAATTTTACGACAGAAAAGAATAGCGGAGAACGTTCCCCGTACGCTCGACAACTCTCGCGAGAATGACCCCGCAATACTACCGTCATCGAAACGACCCGACGGCGAATCTTCCATACAACTCGACGAATTGAACAACGACATCGCCTCGGACCCATTCTCGCGCTACTTCAATTTTGAAGATGATCCGAATGTACCACCCAAGGTACTCATCACGACCTCACCAAAAGCCTCAAAGTCGACGTATGACTTTTGCGATGAGTTGGTTGGCATCTTTCCTGGGGCGGAGTATATTCGCAGGAAGAAGGGTAAGGGGTTTGAGATCGGCCGCATAGCTGGGTGGGCAGCTGTGCGAGGGTACAAACACTTGCTTGTTGTGAATGAGGATATGAAGAAACCGAGTGTGTGTCCTCCTGTGCGTGCGCTCCATATACCTCTGACGATAAGTTCAAAGATGCTATCACACTCGTCTACCTCCCAAACGGACCCGTCGCCTATTTCAAGCTCACGTCGGTAGAACTCACGAAGCAAATATATGTAGGTTATTTCTGCCCTGCCCTTGAGGAAGGCTGACTCCTACAAGGGACACGCACGAGCAACACCACATAACCCCGAGCTTGTCTTGAACAACTTTTCCACTAGCCTTGGACATGCCATTGGACGAATGTTTCAAACTCTGTTCCCACCTCTCCCCGAGTTCCAGGGTCGCCAGGTAGTAACTCTGCATAACCAACGTGATTTCTTGTTTTTCCGAAGGCATAGGTAAGCCATGCATGTCAAACTTTATAGCGAGTTGACCTGATGGTCGATCCGAGGTACGCATTCCGATCTCCGGAAAAGGTTGCTCTGCAGGAGATAGGTCCCCGCTTTACATTAAAGTTGCGATGGGTAAAGAATGGGTTGCCTGCTGTCCAGAACTTTGGAGCTGCCCCGCAACCCCTGGAAATCTCAGTGGGCACCAAAGAAGCCGAAGAACATGGACACGAGTCTCCGCTGGAAGGTGTCCGAGATGACGATGAAGCAAAGCCAGATGTACCGTCCACGCAAAATCCGCCAAAGGGCAATGATTTCCTATGGCAATGGAAGGTTTGTAATTTGCGTCGCACCCTGCATCAGTGTTGATACTCTCCGTTAAGCCCGAGTTGGAAACTACAAGACGGACATTTTTCCTGTGATTTATTGTGTTCAGTCTGTAGACATGTTGGTCAACCGTTTAATGATATTTTAGCTTTTTGTGGCCAAGGACCTAACAATGGAGAGTGGCGTGGCATTGGCGTGAGAGATATCAAGTCGGCTCATTCGGTTTGGACTCGACGCTCCGCTTTGCTGTCAACTCGACAAATCCATTGATATGTCTTCGGAGACCCCATTACCGTCACCACAACGAAATGTGAAACCAAAGGACTACCACGCCAAGTTCACTGTGTGCCAATCAGCTTTAACCCTCTGGTGATCGTTCTCACCGAATACTTGGACTCCAGGCTCGGAAAACGTACACGGAATACACCGAGTATGTCTTCATACCTTTGAGCAATGAGGAAACTCAATACGCTCTCATAGTCCATGCGAGGAAGCGTCAAAGGCGTCTCTTGCATGTATGGACCAGAACGGTTACAACCGAGACAAATGCATGGCATACTTTCAGGCTTACAGAGACTGCAAGCGGGCATGGGTACGATTCGTGTCATCATGTGTCGCTCACGGCTCTACTGAGCTCGCACACTGTCTTCCAGATTGACGAAAGGCGGGCAGACCGTCAGCGCGGGCGTCAAACGCCAACATAAGAGTGATGGGATGACGCTTCCGGCCAAGCTTAGTTTACGGTCATGCTTGGTGAGCCTACTTCGTGTATTTCCTAGGTCCGTTTGTAAAGGAATGAAATCCGTTGGGGAGCACGGGGAATCTCACGCTGTAGAAAGGTCCAGACTCCACAATTCTCACCGCGTTCGTCCACCTTGGTTGGGAATCGGTAGATCCAGATCAGTAGCAAGATAGCCATGCCTACCCTTTCCTGCGACCGTGAAGGCCGACACAGCATGACGAGGTGGACATGACAGACACCTAAAGTTCCAGCTTCATATATATTAGAGATAACGGGCCATTAAATCTCACTAGTCGTCAACGTAACTTATAATGTCCACAAGAACTCCAGTCTTTGTTACTATCTCCACCGACGATCTCCTCGCGTTTTTGGGCACCTTTTCTTGATGTCAGCCAGACTCCATAATATCCTTTAGAATCATATTGACCCCGTCTTTGATACATTCTCCTCTAGTCTCTAAACATCCCCCTTGACGTCCAATGATACCTTTTGTGCAAGTCAGCCGCTACAAGGTATCTTCCAAACCAGCTCATATACTCAGGTCGTCGACGGATCCGCCACTCCCCACAACTTCGCGGTGAGTGACACCCACGGGGCCCGCTTGTACCGAGCTTGCGATGAAAAGTGGCAAGATCGTTGTGAGATAGAAGCAGAGTGCTTTGAGCTGCATGTTTGATACTTCGCTTGTCTGACAGCGTTGGTAAGTTGGATTCGAAATACTTGTCTTTCATTCTGATCGATTTGTGGCTCTTCGCTTCCAGTGGCATAGTTCTGGGCATCTTGAAGAGATAAGGTTGCACATTTGTGGCGTGATCATCGATCATTAACTGGAGAACTGCTTTCTCGGCTCCAGGGAATGGCTTTGTCTGATCCTGTGCGCTCATGGACTCTCATCTGGTTACCTACCGCAGTCCTCCGGGTCTTCGAGCCCTGGTGCTCGGCCACCCAAACGCGACCTCACTATGACTTATCCTTCCAACGGCCATTAGTATCGCTCGGAGAACACATCCACCTCTAGCTGTCCTCAGTTTGAGCGGGAACGCGTCCTCCCCAACGTCATGTCCACGTCCATGCTCGCCGAACTTCGTCACATTACCTACTTTATAAAACGGACTCGTCCATACGTCCCCGCCGCCGCCGAACCCGTCCGTTCCCGAATCGCTAGCGCGGGAAAATTTATCCAATACCTCAACCATCTGCGTCTCGGGACAGGGGTTGGCAACTTGACGGTACAACCGACCGACAAATACATGCGCAGTCATTGTCGCACCACCTACAGGGCACTTCAATCTTCAAGGATCATTGGTCCACTCAGCGTCGCAACACGCCTGTTGGTGATCACGGTTCAGATTGTCGGTCGCAACGGCCTGTGGTTCTCTTCGTCACTTCCACACCTTCCCGACTGACGTGAGGTCGTCGTAGATGATCAATAATGGTGAGTGCTGTGTATTGGTGACGGGGCACCGTTAATTGATCAAAATTTTGATTACTGGACCAAATTTACGGGTAGGTCGATTTCGATCACTCGAGGGGTGCCGAGGCATTCGACGATGAAATAACTCCCCAGTCATGAAAATTAGTTCACCATAAACGATGGGGTGGAATTGATATCAACGGGCAGGATATGCCATGATTCCATTCGTAAGTACCTCGGATTACCCGCGGCCGGGCCGTGGAAGTAGCGCTGAACACGGTCGATGTTTTCTGATGTGTTTCATTCGCTGTAATGCCTTCAACAGGAGGAATGGTAGAAATGCCATGGTGACAGAATTGCTTCGGCTACAGGGTGCAACATTACTTCAATCTTCCGCGATCGTTGGCCCAGTCAACGCCATGACGCTTGTTGATGATCACGATTCATATCACCGTTGGCAGAAGCGACGGTTGTTTTTCGCATCACTTCCGCAGTTCTCCACTCAAATGAGGCGGCCGTAAGTGAGGATGAGTTCCATTGATCAGATACATTCCCAGATGGTAGTACCTTTATGCCTGGTCCTGTGAATGTCAGTTTTGTTTTGCTTCATACCTTGTCTGAGTCTGTCATTAATGGCTGTCTTTTGGTAGATGTATGCATCCAAATTTTGATTGTCAATTGTACTCATAACAGTTCCATGAATATAAGCACACCAATTTACTGCACCACACATCCATACGAGGCATGGGTATTCTGAAGGTATTACAATCTACCTGCTAGGTACCTGTGCATTTCCAATATTCCTTGCTGCTGCTGATTGTGAGTTACTAGTATACCCTGATTTCATTTCCTCCAGTGACCATGCTTTCAAATTGCAGCAGTGATGATCTTGCAGGTATATGCAATGTGGCATCAATCCAAATGGATTCTTTGTGCCCTCCTGTTCATTTATGTGTGCCACAAGTCATTGTTTCCTTAGTTTTTCTAGGGATCTACTACAATCCCACTACCTACCTCTCAGGCACGTTTCAAGTTAAACTGTAATCTCCTACCACTGTTTCCTCCAGTCACAATTGTGCAAGAAACTGATTTATCTGTTTGCAGTACTTTACAGAGCGATGCTCTGGCATCATACATTAACTTGTATAATGTAATCCTACACTGTTGCACTTGTAATTCTTGCTGTCATCCCAACCATGAAGGAGTCAGTTGAGATGTACAAAGCAACCAAGCAGTGGCAGCCTAACAGGTACATGCAACAATTTGTGAGAGATGGAATTATTTATTTCCTTATGTATGTCACCCCCTTCCCCTCTTCCCCCACCCACTGGGATCAACATAACTCTCGAGTACCCACACAAAAACTGACCACTTGTTATTTCCCCCGAACCACTAGGCATGCACTTTACAATATCAATGTGGCGTTGC
>JBBPSD010000131.1:0-49117 GCA_038093415.1 Xerocomellus chrysenteron | reverse complement strand
CCCCCCCCGAATCAGCGGGAAACGCGAGCGTACACAACAACAACAGTCTCAGGTATTGGACGGATACGAGGACTGCGAGGACCTTACCTTCAACCGTGAAGGTGAGAGGAGAGGTAGAGAAATTCGATCAGAGCGTAACATCCGAGCTCCGGGTGTGTATATGCGGTCATTCGTGCATCGGATGCCGATGATTGATGTCTTCGTTTCTAGGCTATCGCTTGTCAAAGAAAAAAACACTCGCACACTCGCACTTGGTCGCGATCGTGAAGGGCGAATCACATTGATTATTTCCCTCCCCTTTCGCTTCTAATGTCATTTTATTACCCAAGGCGAAAAACCAACCGCATCTCAAGGACCCTTGGTTCTTGTTCAGCGACTATGTAGATCGTAATATTGCTGATGACAAGGTACCGACTTTCCCGAGTACTTGGAAAGTATGCGCGCACTTAACGCGTCTCGTTTCTTACCTATTTACACGGAAACCCAGATGCCCACTGTGTTGTGTCTCGAACGAGAAGGTGTGCGCTATAGTGGTCGCCCTCATGCTGATGAGCTCGATCCCTCGATATTGAGCGGCGATACGTCTATATCGGTGTAAGTAATGACGTTGTCTGTCCCACCGATTTGCTGAGTTGTTAAATAAGCACGTGATATAGAAATCGCGACAAGAGACGAATGTTTACGCTTCGAGGAGTGCCCTAACCCGGCATGCTAGCTGGCGGCCGAGTTCGTATCTCTGGAACAGGTGGGTTCGCATTCACCTCGACTCGTCCATATCCTCGAACGCGTATCTTTATTCCACAGGAAGAAACAGAATTCAGGTCCGACCTCTTTCGCCCAGCTCGCCTCAGTCTTGCACGTGTTTCTGTCTTGCAAGGCAACGGCTTGAAAGAAGGCATTCCGTTTGTTGACGACCACATCCGTACAGGTGATTCCATCGTCGATTGTCTTACCGAGTTCTCTGACATCACATGTACCCCGTTTCACTCTCTCCGCGTCACTAAGGCAAGCCCTTGGCACCGCACGTAGTCGGAGACCTGGGTCCGCACTTGTCAAGGCACACGTTGACTCCGCTGAATCTTGATTTCCAGATCATTAGTCAGTTCCTAGCTTGTCATGCGACAAACGTTTTTGTCCCGCCCGACCAAGTGATCTATATAGTCGACCCATACTTCCTACTTAACCGCCAGCGCCGTCTCTGCTCCGTTTCCTCCCCTGGTTCGTCCTCGGAGAGAACATCCAGATGGAGCCACATGACTCGATCGAGGATGTCTGATATTGTACAAGGCATACCGTGAGTTTGAGGAACGAAACGTGTTTGATGCAAAGCTGGAGGAGCTGTATCGCACTGAGAAGTAACATGTACGTGACTTTCCTCACCCAAATGCTTGCTACTCTTGTACTAACCGATGCATGGACCGGTTTCCCCCAGCTACTTCCTCGCCCAACTGAGTTCACTCTCGTCACCGTTCATGCCGTCCTCCCAGACGCAAGGCACTCCCGGACGGCGACACGCCGATGCAGATGCCTCCGCCCAATGTGTTCCAGCATGCTCGCCACGGCAGCGGCATTGAGAAACATTCCAGGTCAAGGGCAATTTCAGCCGCCGCGCTTTGATGTGGGTAGCGTTGAACGCGGCTGCGGCGGGGCTATTTTGCGTCGTTGGACGTGGCCCGTTCGGGACAAAGTGTGGGTGTGGGTGCGGGTGGGGTCCTGGGGAGGTCTACCGATCTATTTGGAACACTCGGAAAACTGCACTTGGGACAATAGCATCGAGCAACTATCTGTCTGCATTTTCAATGTCTTCTTGCTTTAATTATTAGCGGGTCACTTTGGCTATTCCATTCGTGTTATTTTATGGCAGAATACAGATGCAAATGTTGGCTCTGAGATCCCGATGAGTCAACGATTTACAATTCCTGTCACGATATCCAGAAGTCGGAAGTCGGAAGTCGGAAGTCGGAGGTAATCGATAAGCGCGATACCTTTCGACCACCACTCTGACTCAAAGTTCTACTTCTCTTTACGCAGACCCTCTCCAGAATGTCGACAGAAAACACAAGTGATTTAAAAAATCTCCGAGAGAAATTCGGTCGTTTCAGGATCCTTATCATCGGGCGGGCAAACGCTGGCAAGACGACCATTCTCCGGGCGATCTGTAACACTTCGGAAAACCCGGAGATTTACGACGGTGATGGGAATAAGGTATGTATCCAGGTAGATGTATACCGTCGTGTTTATGCGAAGCCGCGCGATTAGATCGATCCGTCCCAAGTCAAGGGATCCACGAGGGTGGGTATCGTTCCAACGTCGGGCTAAGACACGACGGGCCCATCATCGACCCTCTTTAGCGCGGAATACACAACATCGAGAATGAACTCATTTTCCGGAGCAACGACAAATTTGTCTTTCATGATTCTCAGGGGTTCGAAGCTGGTGGCGAAGACGAATTCCTACAGATAAAGAAATTTATCGCCGATCGTGCAAAGACTCCTTTTTTCAAGAAGCGCATTCACGTTATATGGTAACGGGTGAAGCTGTGTTGCAGTACATTGACCGATGCGTTTTGTCGGACAGGTATTGCATCCCGATGGACAAGCTTTACCGTGCGATCCAACGCGCCGAGGAGATGTTCTTTGGAGAATGCGACCCTGGAAATAGTGAGCTCATCTTCATCATGGACCTTTTGAGCTCATGGTCTGGTCAGTTCCTGTTATGGTATTGTTCACCAAATTCGATGCAATCGTCCCTGTGGCACTGGGAAAACTAGAACCTGCAGATCGACGACTGCCAATACAGGAGCGGTTGTCGAAGGCCAGGCCACTCATGGAAGAGATTTTCAATAGAGTTGATGTGTGGGGCCGTCTTTCCAAAATGACGTATCCCCCAAAGTCCTGCGTCCGGACTGAAAGTTTGTGTTATATTTTCTTGTATACATACTCGGTTCTGCTATTCATGGATATGCTAGGCATGCATAGGTCCAATGAGGGATGCAACAGTCTGCTCGCAAGCACTGCAGCTGTCCTCAGTGAAGAAACCTTGCAACAGCTGCTTGTCTCAGCCCAGGAAACAAACCTTGCATTATGCATCAAGTATGCAGCTCAACAGTGTGTCATCACAGAAAGTCACTTACTGTGAATAGACTAACACTTAAATCTGAATTCAGGGTGATATCTAATGTAGAGAAGATACACAAGTCTGCATTTCCCAGACTTGATATGGGCAAAATACAATACCACAAGCTTGCATTATGGTTTCCACATATTAAGGTAAGAGAGTATTCATATTAAGGTTTTGTGTTTACCATATAAGTGGATGTGTTCTTATTGTCGATCCTTTGGAAATCATAGTTGGTGAGTTGTGCATTCTGACATGTTTATTTGTGAGTGGATATGTTGATGATTCCATATCCATTTCCCATCCTGTTCTGGCAACCATAGGAGGTGAGCTGTGCATTCTGGCATATTGGTGACTGAGAACATACATATGTACTGATGATTTCATATCCATTCCTCATCCTGCTTTGGCAATCAAGGAGGTGTGTAAGTTGTGCATTCTGGCATGTTGGCATGTTGATGATTCCATGTCCATTCTTCATCTGCTCTGGTGATCATAGGAGGTGAGTTGTGCATTTTGGCATGTTGATGACTAATCATGCTGATGATTTTATCTTTATTTATTATCCTGCTCTGGAAATTATAGTTGGTGAGTTGTGCATTCTGGTCAGTGACTGTGAACACTTATCAGATGATTCCATGTCCATTTTTCATCCTGTTGGGGTAATCATAGTTGGTGAGTTGTGCATTCTGGCATGTCCATCCATCATCCTATACTGTCAATTATAGTTGGTGAGTCATTTTGGCATGTTTGAGACTGAACATGCTGATGATTACATGTCCATTCTTCATCTGCATAGGAGGTGAATTGTGCATTCTGGCATGTTGGTGGCTGTGAACATACTGATTATTCCATCTTCATTCTTTATCCTGTCTTGGCAATCATAGTTGGTGAGTTATGTATTCTGGAGTGACTTGTGAATATGTATATGCTAATGATCCCATGTCCATTCTTCATCCTGGTCTGACAATCACAGGAGGTATGTTGTTTCTGGCATGTTGGTGACTGATCATGCAAACAATTTAATGTCTATCCTTTATTCTGCTTTGGCAATTATAGTGTGTAAGTTGTACTGGGTACATAGATGACTTGGATTATGCTAATTGTATATCCATTTTATGTTCTCCTCTGGAAATCATAGTTGGTGAGTTGCACATTGTGGCAGGTTTGTGCTTGTGAACATGTTGATAATTCATTTTTTTTTCATCCTGCTCTGGAAATTTAGTGGGTGAGTTGTAAATTTGGGCATGTTGGTAATGGTGATGATGATGATGATGTCATGTGATTCTTCATGTTACTCTGGCAATTACAGGAGGTGAGTTGTGTATTCTGGCAAATTGGTGACTGTGAACATGTTGATGATTCCATGTTCATTCATTATGCTGCTCTGGAAATTATAGGAAGTGAGTTGTGCATTCATGTTGGTTACTGTGATCATGCTAATGATTATATGTATGTCCATTCTTTACATACTATAGGAGGTGAGTTGTATATTCTGATATATTATATTACTGAATGTAATTATGTACACTAATAATTCCATTTCTATTCTTCTCCAACAATGTCAATGATAGGAGGTGAGTGTTCATATTCTGGAATGTTGGTAATTGTGATCATGCTGAAGCTGTCCATTCTTCATTCATAGAAAGTGAGTTGTACATTTTGGCATGTTGGTAAATGTGAACATGCTGATGATTGATGTCCATTATTCATCCTGTTTTGGAAATTATAGGAGGTGAGTTGTGCATTCTGTCATATTGGTGACTAATATTATGCTAACAATTTGTTGCCCATTCATTATCCTACTCTGGCAATTACAGCATGTAAGTCGTATATTTTAGTGTTTCAGTGACTGCAAAAATGCTGAAAATTCCATGTCCATTCTTAATCCTGCCTTGGCAATCATAGTGGGTGAGTTTTACACTCCAGCATGCTTGTGACATCATGATGTTGATGATTTGATGTCCACTTTTCTCCTGCCCTGGCAATCATAGGAGGTAAGTTGTGTATTCTAGCTGTGCATATGTTAATAGATTAACATCTGTTTCACATCCTGCTTTGACAATCATAGAGGGTGAGTTACATATTTGGCATATTGGTGACTGATCATCTTCATCATTTCTTATCCATTTCTTTAAATCCTCCTTTGACAATCATAGTGTGTAAGTTGTGCATTTTGGAATATTGACAATAGTGATTCATTCTCATCATTTCATGTCCATTCTTTATTGTGTCTGGTAATCATAGTTGGTGAGTTGTGCATTCTTGGATGTTGGTGACTATGATCATGCTGATGGTTTCATGTCTATTACATATCCTTCTTGGCCCAATATAGTCAGTGAGTCATATATTCCAGCTAAAAGCCCATCAGTGATGGATTCTCATATATTCATTTTGTTTTTGTTTTGTTTTAATGGATAGCATGTAAGTAATTGCCATTTTATGTCTGTTGTTGCTTATGCTTGTTTTAAATCCTATAGCTGGTATGCTTTTGTTTTTTTGGAAATATATACAATTTTTTGGTAATGTTATTGTTGATAGGATGTAAGTTAACTATATTTAATGTGATAGTGACTCATTTGTATTATTTTCCAGTGGGTAAGATTCTTGAACCATTAATTTGTTCATTATTTATCAAATATTAGGAGGTTTGTGTCTATGTCAAATTGTTCTGTAAGTTATTTATTGTATTGTTTTATAACTTTCAGCTAGTGAACTGTCATCAAGTATGTAATTTCCTTCAATTTGACATCTCATATTGATATTTTATTCCAGACTTTTCTTAAAAGTAGTGATGTTCAACTCCTCAACTCAAACACTCAGGTAAGTACATTAATATTTGATTTGTTTATGTATCTAAAATCCAAACATAAATCAAAGAGAAAGTTTGTCACTTGGAAACAAATTCTACAAGCTAGTATTGGTGCATTTCAACATTTCATTTTATATTCAGCTATAGCCATTGTTAATTTCCCATGATATGTAGATGTCATTCTTATATTTGAACATTCATTCCACCTCTGTCAACAAAATGACCCCCTACCAATTTCCTCTGCTGTTCAGATGTACAATGTAGCAAACAAACCTGCTAGAGTGGGAAAAGCTCTAGAGGATGTTTTCAAGCAATACAACAAAGCATCTGAAGCTGAGAAGTTGGATATGGTCTTGGATATCATCATTCACAATTGTATATGTAAGTCCAATATACATTTGAACACTCTATTTATTAAAATCTCTACTCCAGACACTTAAACAGCTAACTAAGGACAACAGTAGTCTTTCATTTGACTGCACTTTCTGAGTTCACTTCAATATGAGGAGGAATTGGATAAAGATTGTCTTGAGAGTAAAGAAAAGAATTTTTGGAAGTTTTCCCTGGTTGGATTCATGTACATCTAGTAACTGTCTTTGCATGGCCTCTGTGATCTGGAAGGTATCAGGAAAATATTCTATACCATCATTGATGATATTGTTTATCCTCTTCTGTAATTTATGATCCAAAAAATGCCATTTTTGTATTTTTATTGTTATAGAAGTTCAGCATACATAATGCTGGCTCTCATATGGTTCATGTCCTATACATGCAGGTTGTAAGCAACCTGACCACCATGCATATGTATGTAGCTGTTACACCAAAAGATAGAATACTGAATGGTTATCATTTGGTATCACAGATGGTATATGTACTACACAGTTATGGGTCCTAGGTAGGCCAATGTGCTTACACAGGTATGTACATTCATTAACTCATTTCAAACCTATTTGATTTGCCTACTACTACCCCTTACTATGAATTCCTGCTTACTAAGCCTGGACTGTCATGTACAGTTGACTTGCTCATAGTGTATACCATTGGGAGCTGCCTAATCCCAATACACTTTGAGATATACATACATATATGATAGCAAAATATTCCCACAAGTCAACTAATTACATAGCTGTGTAGCACACTTGAAAACTGAACTACAGTCAACACCCTTATAACACATACCCCTTCTGGGACCTCCCCCACTCATAATTGTAATTTTACTCCACAGCCTTAGTGAATAACTTATAGTATGACCTTAGAACAACATATCATCCTAGAAACCATACCCCTTGATGGTTTCAAGTTGGCTGCTAGAGCTGCCAGAAGGGGTATGTGTTATAAGGGTGTCAACTGTAATAAACCATCCAATGTTACCCACTTTGCATTTTTCATCTGATCATGATGAAGTTCAACCTGAAATGCATGAACATGCTGCAGAAAATCCATCAATGAATTTGCTCCCACTCATCAACCTCAATTTCTTGGCCAGCACAACTTAAATCAGCTCAGAAGTACTAGCCATCACTGGCAGCTTGTCATTGCAGTCATCTTCACATTCATTGTCTGAATCCACCACAATTGTGTCTTTGCCATGAGGTGGGAGAAGGGCCCAAGTAGCAAATTTACATTCTATGCTGCCCTTGAATAATAATTTATGTTGCTCTGTTCCGACTTGGATATGGTCTGATAAAGTTCTGACTGGGGCCTCACCCCCACAAAAACATAGTCTCATAGTGTATATTTCACCTGTCAAACCTATACATTATACAATTTACTATATATTGACATTTCTCCTGCATCCTGTGACAGGAGCCAATTGAAGTTCATACATTATGAAAAATATACACTACTACCATATACATTATGAGCAAGTTGACCGCATACCCCCTATCCTCAACTAGTTCAAGACTAGAATCTTGACCAGTTTATTGATTCTCTGACATGACTTCTTGATGACTGCAGCCAGGATTCAGCAGCCATCATGATCACAACACTGATCAACTGTCAGTAGTTTCAATATTGTCTGTGGGAGCTTTGGAATCAAATTTTGACAGGCTCAGCAAGCCACATGGCTCCTTTGTCTCAGAACTAGTGGTGGTATTTGCTTTCACCAATGACAGATTCCCCTTATTACTGCTCTGACTCAAGCCCTTGGAGTTCAAGTCCTTCACCTTCTTAGATACAAGCAGTGTCTTCTGACCACAGTATAATTTGTGACCTCCAGGATGCACTTTCCATATGATAGCATTACATTGTGAGGACATGCAGCCTGAAATGCATGTGACTATTATTGTATATCAATCGTACGAACATTGTCCATCAGATCAGTAAGCAACACCTCCTTGCAAACCCGTACGACAATCCGATTATCTGCAGCAACACGCTTATACTCGACACGTGATAGTGGTGCGAGTAACAGTGCACCAAATGGTTGCATGAGACATGCAAGGAATCGCAGGGCACGCGTGGTCTTGTCGAATGTGATCACACCCTGTGAGAACTCTTGGTCGAGCAGAGGGCGGATCCATGGATGGACCAGTATGAGATTCTTCATCCCAGATAGATCATCTCTCGTCTTGACCTCGACGTCTGCAAGCGCGGATGTCGTCGCACGATACACGTAGAGGCGGGAATCAGAATTGGATCCAGAGGTAGGAATGAGTTCGTCCAGGGGGAAACAGATGCCAGAAAGCTTCAGTCGACTAGCAGCAAGCGATGGTAAGGGGAGCTCGTTGAGTCGGGTATATAACATCTCGGCTAGGAAGGGGTCGGGTAACGAAGCACGCAATACCTCGACCAAGGTCGTCATGTCAGCACTACCGATGGGAAGTGGAACGTGCGAAGCGGGGAGCTCGTTGTACACAGTCAAATCACCGGGGAGGCAGCTATTGTAGCGACCCGAGCGCCCAGTCCAAGCGAGAACTGTCACATCTCCCGAACCTGTCAGAATGTGCTCCAACAGACGACCGACCGCACGGTTGCCCTCGCCATATATCACCGTGATGGCGATATTGAAGATCCCGAATAACGAATAAGCAATGTCCTCCACAAGCGTTGTTTGGCGTGTGGAAGCCAAATAAAGCTTTTCACGCACTCTGTCTAAAGCGGGACGAAGAGTGACCAACTCCTGCACAGAAACTCCCGTTGCCTGCTCCATCTCCGAGATGATTAAGGGCGATTCTCTGTGGTTAAACATATCCAGGCCCAGGTATGGTTTCCAGTCCTCGGTGTAGAACCGGACAACTTTGGATGCGACGTACTCTTGGTATGTCCAAGCACGAGTGTTCCAGATACTTTTACGTAGATCACCAGGCTCCCCGAACCGCGACGAGACACCGCGGAGGTAAACGATCGTGAGCGATGAGCCATGATACCAGGTGAACATGGCAACCAAAGACTCTTGTAATACCACGTTATTTGTCTTGTCCACGCAGCATGTGTCGCTCCACGCCCACTTGAAGCCAAGCGATCGCACGACAGTGCAGAACATTTGTAACTTGGAGCTCTCGGGGGATGCTTCGAGTTCATAGACCGAGATGTTCTCGACCTTCTGAAGGAGGGGTTCGTTGTGCTCCCACTTATGTGAGAGCATAACGTATCGATAGTATTCCTTCACTTCTTCCCGAATCCGTGCGAAGTCTAAACGCGTTGTCATTGAGGACACGAGCTCGCTGTAAATTGGGAGTTCTTCGAATGCCAGTGCTTGCTGGGCTTTGTCCAGTAGACGACCATTGGTGGTGTCGATCAGTACACGCGGTATATCACGGATGGCCTCTCCAACAACCCTCCGAATCGTTACTGAGGCATCGACGTATTGACGACAAAGTTCTGTCATCAAATGTCATCAAACATGATGCTTTGCATGAAATTAAGAAAAACGACTCACTGCGAACTTGCATATCAGGAGACTGCTCGAGTATTAAGAACATCTTCTTGAATGCTTCGGCGGCTTCAGTGTAGCGTTTCTTCCCGTGTAGCGCCGCATGTCTCCTCTCATAGCCTCGATAGTCTGATGGATCGAGCTTGACAACCTAATTGGTATACAAGGTTGAGAGTGAGAGTCGGATGCGAATGCGAACCACAAATCATACCTCGTCTGCATCGTCCAGAGCCTCTACCCACAAGCCCATTAGTGATCGAGCCCTGCTTCGTTTAACGAGAATGTTGACGATGTTCGTTGGTTTGCGTGACAACACGGTCGAATAGTGGGAGATGGCCTCGTCATATCGCTGGGCATCCACTGCTATGTCTCCGAGATGCTCCAGTTTCTTGAAGGAACGCTCCCTGAAGTCTGACAAAAAATATTATGTAAGCGATGATCACACGGGATGCGCGATCACTCACCATGACCCCATTCCGAGTGCTCACCATGCAGGTTCATATTTCGTCCCAATGGACTCGTCATTTGGTGGAAACACTCGAGCGCGTCCGTTACGCGGTCTAACGTTTCAAGACGTTCACATACGACCCGGTAGATCATTACCCTGGGAAGTGTGAACTACAAACCAACAGTGTGTCAATCCCACGACGGGTCGAGAGCAAAAGGAGATACTCACACTAACAGCAGAAAGTAAGGCGTCTCTCCACAAGTCGCGAGTCAATTTCGCTTTTGCCCACTCTCTTAGAAGTGGTGTGGGCGTTGGTGAACTGAGGGTTAGGTGGTTTCCGGGAGCGGAGAGACATCGGTGGGTGAAATCTGATCAACGAGGTTGAATGCATGGCAGACAAACAGGTAGAACATAATCTCACTAGAAACCCACTCAATCATGGATCCGCTCATGTATACCTCCCCTTCCAATTCACTCATCATTTCGTGGAAACATTCTATTGCATCCGTTGCACAGTTGATCGCTTCCAGACGTTCACATATGACCCGATAAATAGTGACTCTGGGAAGTGTAAACTGCAAACCATCAGTGTATCAACCTCACGAGGGGTACCCGAGAAAAAGGAGATACTCACACCGGCAGCGACAACCAAGGCACCCTTCCACTCGCCGCTCCCCAATGTTGCTTTCGCCCACTCTCTCAATAGCGGTGTGGGAGTCCATGAATCGAACGTTGCAGGAGGTGTTGGCACTTCATTGTGTTGGGCTGTGCTCGAGGCCGCGTCACCGTCACTCTCGGGAGCGGAGAGGTATCTGTGGGTGAAATCTGTGGAGAAGTTTCGAACGCAAGGAAACTAAACTAATTCAACATAAACTCACCAGAAACCCACTTGACGAGGGGTTCGCTCATACAGCCTTCTTTATCAAGGGTATTTACCATTTTCAGAAGAGATTCGCCCGCATCCTTCGTGCGACCCGCTGCGTACAGGGAGTCACACAGACGCTGTCGAATCATGATGTCGAGGTCATCAAATTTCCATCCGGATATCTGTCAGAGATGCCGACCGTTGTTTACAGGCTGCCAGATGGTCGGCAGGGAGCTTACCAGTGAGATGGTAAGGATTCGAGACCCCGCGAAGTGTCGCATTTGGGATTGTGCACGCTCGAATGAATGTATCGCACCCTTGTAGTCGCTGCTCTCCATATGTGAATTTCCAAGAAGAAGATACATATATGCCTGCTGGAACGTCAGTAGACATGTTCGCCGTGTGGAAGCTTGTTATGCACGTGCCTGAACAACATAACATATCGAGTTCAAGTGCACGGTAGCGATGAGGTCCCCAACGCGCGCTAACGCATCGTCATGTTCTCCGGCCATGAATAGGACGACAGCCTAAGTGAGATAAGTAGCTGACGGGAAAAAGTTCCACTGCGCGCGAATACACACCTTGATCAAAAGGATAAGATCGACGTCAATTGCATGGTAGTACCTGAACGCCAAATCGTACACACGACAACCCTCCGCCTTTTTCCCCCCACCAATGAGTGCGAGGCTCTGGGCGATGTAGCCATTAACGGATGGATAGATCTTGATGGACTTGTAGCGATTTAAAATGAACATAAGCGCGTAGGAATGAACGGAAACTCACGTTTGTGGCATCCTCGAACGCCAAGTCCCAATCTCGCAAACGCGCTCGTACGAGAGCTCTGTTGGCGAGTGCGTGATGACTCTGGTTCCGGGAATTGGTGATTGCCCCCGTCAATGATGTTTCCGTGTCTGTGAGCCGGTCCTGCTTCCAAGAATCGAGTGCGGCGTTGGTGATGTCAGTGAATGGTAGCTGAGAGACAAAGTGATCAGTTTGCATGTCGAACCAAAATTGAAGTAAGGTGGATTGGTAGTAAAACCATTCTGACATTCTATATACACGATACTTACCATCGAATAGGATGCAGGCAAGACGTCCCTGAGATCTTTGATGGTGATTTTCCCACTGCTTCCACATATTGCGAGAAATCGGTCGTCTGGTGAGAGTGCGATTGAATAAATGTCATGCGGGTGTTGGATCGCCCGTGTGTGTGCCGAGGCGTCCCAAAACGTGACCGTGCGGTTTGTAGAGTGTGCGATGAATTCCCCACGCTCTGGTAGGGCAATGCACGAGGAGTTGTTGGTGTCGGGCACTGGCCATTCCGAGCCTGCTGACCCTGTGGATGCTTCAAATTGCTTGATTTTGCTATCGGATATAACAAAGAGGTCGTTGTTGGACCAGAGGAGACCAGTGTTGAACAACGGGGTTACGTTTATCTTGATCTGCACGAGCAAGCGGCCATCGTTGCTGTCCCAGACTCGAACGGATTCAAAAGTGGCTGTCGCGATTCGATGACCTTGCGGCGAGTATTTCGCTGCTATCACCGGATTCTTGGGGTGGAGTGTGAGTACATTTTTGCGAGCTGCAACGTCCCAGACGGTAGCTGTCCGGTTCCTCGATGCTGCGACGAGCCGAGTCGAGTCGGGTGAGAAATCGACGCCAGTGACGTCGCTGAGATCCTCCCAGTGCGAGAAGACCCTTTCGAATGTCTTTGCGTCCCACACAAACACATAGCCGAACCTTGTCCCCGCTGCGATCCATCTGCCATCCTTCGCCACTGCGAGACAGTTGACATCCCGCGCCGCCATCGTTGCCATTTGTTTACCGTCCAATCGCCACACTCGTAGTCCATCACCACCACCGACGATATACTCGCCGTTCGCTGTAAATGTCACTGCCTTGATTTTGCTACTCCCGTTGATTTCGATGAGCGGGGAACGCTCTTGTCTAACGGTTAGCATCAATGCAACTCCATTTCACCAGTACGCACCGCTGATCGTCGACGACGTGGTCATCGGCGACACAATATAGCAGAGCAATGGCGAAAGTCGACGAACAAGTTATGCTTCGTATGCCTTCTTAATATTATATATACCCATTGCCCTTCATTGCTATAGATCAGTGCGCACGTTCCATCACCTCGTGTTTTCGGGGTTTGTTCATGCGGCCGCGTTTCTGCCGAGGAATCGTTCTTACACCAACTTGGTGACGAAAACATGCATAGGGACATTTATCTGCGAGGCCGTCAAGTCCCGTTTCGTCCTGCGGCACACTTCGATATCATATATATATACGAATTCAAGACAAACCACTGGTTTACCGTGATTTCCAACATCTTTTGCTACGTCTTTTGTGAAGTTTATCGTTCTGAGGTCATTCGTTTGACCTGAAAGACTCCCCTTCTAACTCTTCCGAGTCAAGCAACCTACTCCTTGTGTTCCAGAAATTCTTTCGGTGTTATCCAACAAGTGTACCCTTTTCGACGACAAGACCGGCGTCCTCCTCGGGTTGTTATGGTTCAACCTCCATTGCGAGCTCGACCAAGGCGAGCCCCGTCGTGGTTGTCCCTTCAGACGCGACATGGGGAGGTTGGGTTGCCCACACACCACTCGAGCACGCGCGAACGTCCTCATCTTCCTCCGTACCGATGTCTCCAATGGCTGACGATATGGACGACGTCTTCCGAGCGCCCGAACAGTCCGACGTGAAGTGCTTTGTGCGGCCCTACGTCCGCGTTGCTTCTTCCCCCCCCCGCTCACCGAACCCTCTGCGGTCCCCTCAAGGTTCACAAATAGAAATCGAATAGAGCTTGGCTGGTTCGTCCAGACTGGACCACAGCGAACGGCACGTGGCGCTCGCACCCACCGGATGCACAACTTGTTTGCGACGTCGTCGCGCTATCATCCATCTACCATTTCTCGAAGCACACGTCGGCTGGTCCCCCGAGCCATGTACTCCCCGTCGTCGTCCCCGATCTCGTCCCGAGCAACTTAGGCGAGATAGCATTCGATTCACGTACGGGTCGGCGGTTATACACGACGCATTGTGCCCACGTCGCACCCAGTGCAACCTAGCTATTATTCGAAAAGACACATCAGCTTGGCGTCGATGACCCCCGTCGATGTTGACATGTTACTCGGCTTCGCAAGCTGTCCGGCCTCTTTGATCTCGTCCCATATGGCAACGTAACCGACTCGGGCAAGGAGGGATTCAGATTATACATCAAGACCAAGAAAATTAGTAAACTATTAGCTACACATTCGTGACAAATAGATGGTGTCAAGCGTCCAGGGGATACATCTACTCGATGACGATGCGCTTGGCCTGCTGTTCGGGAGAAATCTTTGGGAACGTGATCGTCAAGACGCCATTCTCCATCTTGGCATTCACATCTTAGGGCTGACACGCTGCGTCAGTGTCCCAAACGTCGAGGGAAAGGCAGACCACAAGCTCACCTTGGTCCCAAAGGGAAGCTGCAACGTCCGGGAGAATTTCCCAGAGCGGCGTTCACGAACGACATAGTCCCTGTGTTCCTCAGACTCCGAAACGGTCGACTCGCCAGAGACCGTCAGACGGTTCTGGTGAACGTCGATGGCGACGTCTTCGGATGTCAAACCCGGGAGCTCGAACGTTGCCGTCACGGTATTGGTGTCCTTGGATTCGGACAGGTCAAATCTAGAGAGCAGAATGAGTAAAGATCAGAATATATGTGAACAGTTGAATTACCTTGGACGGTAGATGTCACGGTGCCGCGATGTCGCGTGCTTGGCCTCTGTCGAGGGAGCGGAAGCACGGGGGCAGAACTGAGCTGCGAGAGAGTCCCCAAAGAGACGGTCAAACTCGGTGGTGGGATCGTAGTAGGGATGAATCAGCGACATCTGTGAACTCTGAACTCTGGGATGATCAAGGGTAATGTTTGACGCTGAGAAGATATTGTGATGAGAAGAAGACGGCCATGGATGCTCCCTTTTATAATACTCGTTGGTTCATCTGTGATATTCTAGATCAAAGTAGAATACGGGCATGTAGTCGTGTGACGAGGGGTCCACCATTTTCAAGCATACCCTTGACTGTTCGGCAACTTTCGAGATCGTTCGAATCCTGGGCGGAGAGTCCCGTTTTGGAAGGCGAAACGTTGTTGACACCTATTTGGACATTGATGGCTATGGTAAAAATACCTCCTTTTTTTAGAGATGCTCAATTCTAATGCGCTCCGTTTTGACGACCTCCGATCACCATGTAATAAGTCCATTGTACCAGTGTTGAAAACCCGGTGACAAAGTGCCAGGTATGCTCTCTGGTTACCCCTCTGTATCCCCATCGATGGATGGCATATCTTGGAGTACTACGAACTTTGATGAGTTCAATTGAAACAAACGTGTGTGAGTTGGCCTAAAATGTCACCCCCCAACCAGTGTCGAGGCTGAGTTTGAAGTAACCTCTCACCGAGCCTAATCTCAGAGAATCCAAACATAAAGTCAAATCAACGTGCGCTGCGAACGCGATTGTATCGCTCCTCCCACGTCGAGTCGGCTAATTCATGAGGAGGTGCCTTCCGGTCAACGGATACAGCTCTTTGAAACATGTGATTGGTTCGAGAGCTCCTCTGAATCGTGTTTTTAATTTTGCCACTTGGAGCCAGAGGCGCGTAAGGCGGCTACTCGTCAAGCAAGGCGATCATCGGCCCCAAAGGTTTGACGTGTCGTCTGATAGTTTGTCCGTTCACCAGGGAAGTCGATTTTTTTTTTCTACGAACGGACTAACAACCCAAGCAGACGGTGGGCCCCCCACGATCCGATCAGCGGGCATCCTGCTACAAAGGCTCGGTTCATATCGCATGCGAATTCTTCCATGCATAGTCCGACAGGTTTTCCTGTCCTCTGACACCGGGCCCACGCCTAATCTTTTTCCGAGTCGAGCGCCCCGCTCCGGTTGACGTGGGCAAAGACATAGACCCAGGCTCGAACCGGTTCACGTTCCATCCAGCGTCGGGGGTAGCGCGCCCCAATCACCGTTTATGCTCGTAAAACAAGATACAGGGGTCCACGCCCATCCCGGAATTGACAAGCCATCAAAGATGCCCCGACGGACGAAACACTGAACCCGCCTTTGAGACTTTTATTTAGCCAGGGAATGTACAAACGAAAACACGCGCGCGTCGGATGACACCGCTAAACTCGATATCCATCTCGCTTCCACCCCATCACTCGGATCAATGCCAGTATGTACGCGATCCGGCGTTTGTCGTCCGCGTCGACCCACATGTGTGGGATTCGATCGGATCGTACGCGTGAGACGTGATGATGGCCGTTCGTGTGGTACGCCCATGCGACGCGACGTGGGGAGGTTGGGTCGCCCACACACGACCCGAGCGCGCGCCGATGACTACTGCGCGTGAACGCCCTCCTCATCTTCCTCCGATACCGATACCCCCCAATGAACAACGTTTTCCAAGGACGACGCGAAACACTCTGGGCGACTCTACGTCCCCGTTGCTTCGTCCACCCTCTCATCGAACCCTCTGCGGTCCCCTCATGATTCAGAAATCGACATCGTGCGGCACGACGGTATACATACATGACGCACGTCGCGCCGTGCAACCTGGCTCTCGTTCGAAAGACACGTCGGCCCGGCTCGGCGTCAATGATCCCGTCGACGTTTGACATGTTACTTGGCTTTCGCGAGTCGTTCGTCCTCGGACAAGGAGTTCTTCTCGGTAGCCGCCGATTCAGAGGGGACGGACGAGCACAACGCATCGCTTAACTCCTTGTTGATATACATGTATTGGGGTTCTGTACAAGGTAGTGGTATGGAATCGTACACGCTCGCAGTGCGAGGCGGTGAATACATTAGCAAAAAGGCATAAAAGATGAACAATAGATCCAACAAGGGAGGCCATCCGAGGAGACCAATTCCAACGAAACGAACAAACGCGCGCACAGCACGCTCAGACTCGCCGAGGCCCTCACAGGCGCGCCAACACGCCAATCGTGCTTCGCCCATGTTCCGCCCACCACTTTTCAGCCTCCGCGTCCGCATCGTACCCAAACTGTACCCGACTCTTGACCTTGTCTGCCCACTGATTCGCATTGTCGCGATTCGGATCTACGCCGTACGCCCTGCCCACCACGTCCGCACTTGCACCACGGACCGTCGCCGTGCTCTGCACCCTCCGTCTCACATCCTCACCGACTTCACTTAAGGCCACCTCCATCGCCGCTCTCATCTGTCGGTCTCTCTTCTCTTGCTCCGGTCCGTCCGGGAGGTGAAAGATGCGTTGATTCAGCCGAGACGAAGCTTGTGTGGCGGTGGCACGGGCGTAGCGGATGGATTCGTAGGCGCGCAAGAGGGGGGCGATTTGCGCCGTAGAGGAGAGGCGGGAGAAGAGGTTTCCGAGGACGGCTGCATCTTCGACCTGGATTGATTTGATTATGAGGCGGGCGGACGGACGATGGGAAGGTTAGAGTGGACGAGATGGAAGAAAAGGTGGGTACCCACGGCGATGGCAGAACCTTGTGCTCGGTATGGCTGCGTAAATGAATCAGACGAATTCGTGTCGAAAGGAAGGGGAGCATGCGTACCAGCATCGGATGGCACGAATCGCCAAGCAAGGCGAGCTTGCCGTCCCTGTGAACCCAGGTACTCAGTGGGGCGCGATCCATGAGTTTCCAGTTGAGGGTCGAAGGAATGAGGGCGAGGAGTTTCTGGATGCTACATGGATAGGATGAGAACGCGTCGGCGGGGAGAGATCACACGCACCGTGGTTCCCAACCCACAAAGTCGGCTCGCATCTTGTCAGCGCTACCCTCGGCGGTCCAAGACTCGACGGAACCGTCGTCGGGATGGATGAGGACGAGATTGTACTCCTTTTTAGCGCGCTAAGTAAGATGTGTCAGTCGAAACTATTTTGGGAACACGCTGATTGGGGATATGGGGATATAGGTATGACGCACGATACAATACGCTATGATGTGCCTTCCGGGGCCCATCCAGCCGACCATCTCGGGGTTTTCGACCAATGGACGAAGGTCAGGATCGTTGAGCAAGAGGTGCGTGGGGATGATGGCTCTGTAGGCGGCGTCACCCGTTGGGGTTGGTTTGTCGGGACCGCCGACGACGTATTCACGCGTGAGACTCTTGATGCCGTCGGCGCCAATGACAAGGTCTGCTTTAACGAGCTCGCCGGATTCGAGGGTAAGTGTGGGTATGGAAGGATCCATGGCGACGACGCGGCAGTGGGTGCGGATGGCGATGCGCGGATGAGGCTCTGCGAGCTCGCAGACGATTCGATGGAAATCGGCTCTCTGTGATGACCATCAGAGAGACACTTGGGACAACGAAGGAGACTCAACGTGAATCTGATAATAAGGCGCACCATACTCTTGATCCATCGACTCGCCCCACTTTGTCCAGGCGATTGATTCTCCGGTGGACCCTGCGGACACGAAGCAGGGTTAGAGCGACGGTGGGTTACAAAGCCATAGAGACGAGAGGTACATCGTCTGAGGGTGAGCGCTTCTGGTTTGACGGTGACTTGTTTGAGTTTGTCACCGAGGCCCCATCGGATCAAGAGACGGCTGACGTTAGGGCTGACTTGAATGCCAGCGCCAATCTCGCCGATGGTGGAGGCGCTCTCGAGGATGGTGACGGTGTGGCCAGCTTCTGCGAGACAGTAGGCGGCAGAGAGACCGCCGAGGCCACAGCCAACGACGACGATGTGGATTGGCAGGGAGGCGCGGCGACCCTGGAAGAGGTGGTAGGGTGGCATGGTGGCAGGGAGAGGAAGCGAGAGTCGTCCGGACGGAGCACGGAAATTATTATAGTCGGGGATGGGTGAAGTATTTTGCCGGCGACGCAACTGGAAAGACTCGGAGGAGACTTTGATCGCAACCCATGGGGATAACCTCCACATGTGGAACCTAACCTGACCTGACCTGACCGCTGCGATGTCGGCTCAGCCACAACACTTTAGCAACAGACATTTGAACAGCATGACAACAATTACGAGGCCCTGACGCCGAGGAATGAGGGGAAACTTGTCCTATCAAATCTGCGAGCGGAGAAACTTGGTTAGAGCCGTGGGGAACGGTCACTACCAAAAGCAGCCGTTACAAAGATTACGACTCGGACCGACTCAATCGGGGATCTCGCTACTAGTATCTACCAAGCCCGTCGACCGTTGTGCAAATTATGACTGGTCATCGGCTCACCCATCCGCTGGTTTCACCGGCGCTTGGGCCGTATGGAACCGCGCTGTGGTTGTGGCTGAGGTCAGCAGTTCGCGGTCGCGGTCGTGGTTGCCACCCGCCATCCCGATCCAAGCCGTGCGACATGACAGCGACAGTGACGATGGTGTTTTGCGTGCGCGACGACGATGCGCGAACGCACATCGCGGTGGAGGAAGAAGCCGTATTCCATGTTTTCTACGCGATATTCGTGATCAGTAGACCGTCGATCAGCTTTACTTTTGGAATATACTATCCGGGAGATAGACACAGTCCGTCTCCCTCGTCCCGTACTCGACCCCCTATCCCTCGTCATGAAGATGCAACCAAGATGTATCCAACAAACTCCATCGTCAGTCCCGCTAAATCGACAACATGTGCGACACACCGCAGAAGGCATCAACCCCAACTCTCAACGTCCGAGTGGGAGAAGACAGGTTAGCTCACACATACAACTTGGCTGGCAGTGGGTGGGGTAGTGATGACGGCATCGACCGTACGATCTTGCTGCAAGTCCTTGATGCTGGGCGGCGAAGGTGTATCGCGCGTTCAAAAAGTCTTTGCGTGACGTCAAGTCAGCTTTGGGGAACTTGGCCATGATCACTTCATTCTTCTTGTGGTCAGTGTATTCATCGGTGATCCGGCCTTGTCAGCCGTGTGGATACGATAGAGCGAGAATCACCCGGGCAGACAGGAAACCGAACCAAAGAGTGCCTTAGATGTAGTACTCGTAAGCCTGAACCATCGACCACAAGCTTTCTTTGTCGGATAGCTTTGTGTCTGATTGAACGAATCGGGTGTCCTGTCAGTCAAGCCACAATTGTGGCCGAGACGTATTACCGTGGACTTCTTCCAAAAAGGAAACTCCGTCATGGACATTCTCCAGGAAAACAACGAGAGACTCGTCCTCCAATTCGACACGGCCACGTCCGACCTCGCTGCCCTCCTCGATACACTGCACGGCCATGTCCTCCCCCTGCTCCGACTCGAACTCGCCCTCCCCGACCCCGACATCGCCTGGCTCTCCGAATGGCTCTCAGACACCGGTACGCCCTTCTCTTTATCCTAGCCTTCATCGCTCACCGCCTCCAGCTTCCATTTTCCGCATTTTGAGGGTAAGTGGTCCGTCCGTTCAAGTTCCCGACTCTCACCCGCCCTAGCGTCACAACTTTATCCGCCCCTTTGCATTGCAAGACATCCGCACCATCTCGATATGGCGTATACACGTTCTCCGCCCCGTCCTTCTCCTCCCCCTCCCAACTCTGTTCCACTGCCTTCCCCCGCCGATCACAGATCCGTTCGGTCGCCCAATGGTCTTTCTCAAACTTGCCCCCCTCCATTCCTTGCCATGCTCCATCAAAGACCTTCTTCTACAAGAAGTAGAGCGTCTACGCCTTCATCTCAGATACATTCGCGATCAATGCACCCACACCGGTCCCTTTCCCCTCCAATACCTTGTTCTTGTCGATCTCGATCACGTTTCAATACAAAACTGTGTAGGTCCGATTGGTCCCTGTCTTCTATTCAATCGCATGTCTATACAAAAAAAAAATTGACATCAATTCAAGAATCTCGATCTGTGTTCGTGGATTTTAACCGACATCATACCACGCTATCCTGGAATGCTCGCGGCGGGTAAGTTCCTGACCTAGGTGCCATATGTGTCTGGGACCCACAAAGTGATCGCCCCATCATTCAGTCTTTTTGCTCAATTATTCCTGGCTCCATTCGGGCGCTTGGTCGGTGGCAAGGTATGTCTTACTTCTCCATTCTGATCGCCACGTTCGTCCCGTGCTGACGCCATCGCTCCATGAGGCGTATACTTCCCTCCTCGACCATCGCCCGCGTGTTTTTTCCTTCCAAAGCCCAACTTGTCAGCTATTGTTCAGCGGCAACCTTGCCAGCAGGTCAGCCCTTTTTTCATTCCTCTCGTTCTGTACCGTTCCCGCTCTTATCCTCCATGCATGATCGATATGGTCAGAATACGGCGGTTCGTTGCCGATCCTCGATCAAATCGACAATGCCCTTCGTTCACCGTACCAAACACACCACCTGCCCCCGCCACCACCTCTTCCTGACGCATCCCCACCACGGATCCTCGAAGTCGAACACCCTACCTCCCCTTCTACACCTCCCCAAGACTCGACTCTCCAACGCGCCCCGTCGACGATCGCCCTCCCACCCTTGTCGTCCAGAACCCCGTTCTTTGGCTACCCCGCGATCGCATCGACCTCGAGCCCATACACGATCCGCCATGTACAGAGGGGACCGCGCGCGTTGGCGCGTACGCTTGCGGTGCTATGGTGGCGCCGGTGGGGACGGTGGGTCTGGGTGTGTGCCGGAGTGCTCGTGTTGGTGCTCCGGATGCGTCGCGCGAGCGTGAAGGCGCTGGTCCGGGCGATGTCGATGATGGGCGTCCGACCTGCGGCGTGAACGTGACGTGGCGAGTGGCCGGTTTTGTCCATCCAACCTCAATCGGGTATCATGGTTTGGCATGGCTCGCGCGGACGTTGGCGTTGGATCCCCATGGTCGACCCGTCGGCGTGTTCCGGGACGTGCCAACGACTGTGATGGACGGGCGGGCTCGGTCGCATTGACGTATTTGCTCGATTACGCCTTGTCCCTCTTTTTTATTTGCTTACCGTTCCCTTGTTCGAGTGGTGACGAATGGGATACGGTTGTCGTTTCTGCGTGGATGCATCTTAGGCCCCGGGCATACGCCTGCGTTGATGTTGCATGGACCACATGTACTACGCCCCTGTACGTTGAAACGCTGAAACCGTCTCGATCACGCAACCATGTAACAGCATGACTTGTTCATATCAGGCGCAACGTCGTCGGATTCCAAAGTCGACCCGTTGTGTTCCGGGACGTGCCACCGACTGATTGACTGGGAGTGCTTGACGTTTACGCCTTGTCCCTCTTTTCGATTTGCTTACCGTTCCCTTGTTCGAGAGGTGACGAATGGGATACCCGTTGCATGGATGTATCTTGGGGGTTATAGTCTGTAGTCTGTACTACATTGAAACGTTGAAACTTTGGCGCGCGGGCCACCGACTCAATTATGCAACTTGCTCGCCCGCGCATCACGCAACACCCGTCACTGGATGACCGAGTCGAACGAAACCGAGACGGAGAACAAGGACTACGACGCGTGTTCACCGTTCTTCTCCCTGCCAAGTCTTCGGGATCCCCCGGGTTATCGTATGCACACCTGACTGCATGGACTGGCATCAGCCCCTAGCTTGTACATGCCGACATCTCGACTGCGCACGACAAGCCGAGCCGTCCGACGTCCACTACCGGTCAAACACGGTATCTTGATACGATGCCACATGTACAGAGCGGCAAGTTGAAGGAAGGCGGACAAGTTGGCAGGCATGCATGTGCTCAAGTAACGTGACCTCTTAAATCCGCTCCTCCGAATCGGCTCTTTCCGCTCTCAGCCCCTGACCCTGCACCCCACAATGCCCAAATTCCGAGTCAATACCAGCCTGGACCTCGTCCACAGGGCCCATCCCACATACACCCCATCCACCCCTTCGGCGGGCCTCGGACATCACGTTGGGCTCCGCCATTTTGATCTTGACTCTTGGTATCTAGGGTTTAAAGGTAACCTTTTTTTCGTTTTCCTTTCGGCGCACATCGGTCGCGAGATCTGGTGGCAAGAGGACTTGAACTGTCGAAACCATGCATCATGCATCGTGCTCAAATCACAAAGTCACCCATCGCGAACGCCAAAAGATAACGCGTCATCGTCGTACCCAAAGAAAAGTTCGTCACGTCACCGTCTAATCTAGTCTACCTGGACGCTCGTCTAGTCTATCCAATCTCGTCTTGCCCCCTCACAAAACACCCAACAACCCGACACCATCCTCCGATCAAACATCGATTCGAGCTCATTCACGTCGACACGAGCGAAACAAGGGGACAATGACACCTAAAACGTGCCCAGGGATGGGGAACAATGGGTGGGCGCAATGGGTGCAGTAAAGCAAGACATGATGAGCAAGACGGTAGATATGTACGGGCCGACGGGCGTGATCGCGGATCCCGCGTCGAGGGATGGAGGGCTGCACGCTGGGCCGAGCAGCGCATCTACAAAAAGTATTCGGGGAGCTAACACATGTGTCAGCACGTCCTGCTGTCAACGAGATCGAGGGAGAACGTCCTCCCCCAGAAAGCAACAAGCCAGACATCGATTACCCACCTTACCACCCGCATTCTGTGCCGCCTGATGACTCGGTCCATCCCGCTCGTTCTCCGGTGCAGCTTCGAACACGTTAAAGTACATACTCCCACCTGGCCCCACTTCGAGAATACTCGCAGAGTTACCGCAACGATAACAATAGTTGGGCGCGGACCAGACCGTGGAGAGGTGTTTGTCAAAGAGGGACGAATAGCCTTCCATGCAGAGTTGGTGTGCGCGGAGAATATGCGACATGTTGTTCGTCTCGAGGAATTTGTGGACGACGCACGAACCAAAGGTGTATCCTGCACCTCTGCGTGGGTGCATCGACACGACGACACGATAAGCAGAAATTGAATATCAGCATTCAGCACGTGGGGGAAGAAAGGGGCAGTGGAGTATGTGGAGCCTAGCCAGCCACACGCCTGCCACTGCTGTGGGAGAGAACAGACCTAGGTGATATTGCAAAATCTTCTTTTTCTGCATCTGGATCTGACCACACGAGATCGGCCATGGGACCTTCATGAGGTATTTCTGCAAAGCAAACCCATTTACCAAGCCATGAGGTGCGCAGCCTCGAAGACGAAAAGCCAGGCCTACCTCGAAAGCGATCGACGACCTTGATTTGATCGACTGAATGAATAGAAGGTGAGAGCCCTAAGAAAAATCCATCCTCAAGACCACCCCATTCGAAAAAGAGATGCCAAAGGGCACGTACCACCATGGACACAAAATATCCGGTCATCAATCACGACAGAGAGCGTCAAGAAGTCAAACATGTCTGTAAAGTACGTCCATACGTGTGACGAGCCATATTTACGAACACATTCGGTGTAGAAACCATAGGTCTGTGGGAAGTGGGTTAGGATGAGGGCGAGAAGCGATTCAAGAGACGTGCTTGAGTGACCGCCCGGGATTCGTGGTTACCACGGATGAGCTGGACGCGATCAGGGTATCTTAGTTTGAGACACGTCAGGAGAGATATGGTTTCGACGCTAAAGAGACCGCGATCGACATAGTCCCCTAGGTGCGAGGACGCGAACGCGTGAGTTAATTGGACCCGGACGTGTTCAGACAGGACTGACCGAGAAATAGATAGTTTGTATGTGGGGCATAGCCGCCTATACGGAATATCTCGATGAGATCATAAAACTGACTTGGAGGTGATTGAGTGGCGTCGACGGAGACACGAAGGGTCAGAGAGCTCACCCATGAATGTCACCGACGACGGTGACTGGTGCGGAGACGTGTACGACATTGGACTCTCTCATGAGTACTTCCTTTGTTTTTTCGCATATTTCACGCAGGAGGGCCTCGTGTAGGAGCTGTTTTCGGAAGAGCTGTTCTATGCACGCGTCGAGGTCGAACGGAGCCATCTTCGTGATTACGCACAAATTCCCGTCGCGACAGGATGGCTGTTTATTCTTGTTTATACCTTTTGACAGATTGTCAAAACAAATTAATTAAAAGGAAATACAAACTCGTCCTGCGTAGTTGCCATCATCACCCTGCTCGGCTCGGTCCTATATCAGTCAGCGCGTAAAAGCATGTTATAGCGTCTCGGTAAGTCATGTGTCTGTGCGTAGCACAGGGCAACCTGGGGCAAGGTTAAGTTTGCGACTACAACGCGCGTAGTACGGAAAATTTTATTTGCCAGACCATCAGCTGTGCCTTGGCTCCGTCCTCGAGGCAGTCGCGTTGCAACTTGGCAAGCCCAGTCTTTGTTCGTCACATTCTCCAGGTCCCATTTCACGACCTTGCGGAAGAAGCCCGTTGACACTTGGCTGCGAAGCCATTCGCGTTTGGGGTACCCTCTCAGAGCTTCCCCTTCCCATGCCCATCACCCGCGTGTGTATGGATACACAAAACGTCGCGGCGAGGACCTTTGACGGATCTTCTTGGAAAATGCCGGATGTCGGCTGACGGCCTTCGGATGTCGGATGTCGGACTTGGGGGTGGAAGCAAAACCCCCCTGCTCTGACGCAGGCCCAATTGTCGCTCCCGAGATCACTTTCATGGGCGATTTGAACCCGTCCTCCTTCCTATCCCCGTCCGATCCTTTTATAAATATATCTATATTTACACATTACGCGCATCGATTCGGTCGAATGCAGACGAGATCGTGCGTAGACGGACGAGCTCGATGTACGCCAACGACGGAATCGTTTTGCCACAGGTTGCGATCGCGGTACGGTCGCAGGAACACATGAGGTGACTGGCAAAAGCCCGGGGCCGCCCCCGAATGTGTCATCCTGGTTCACTTACGCGCTTGGGTGAGGCGCTTGGGGTCTTGCCGTCTGACAGAGGCTCACTCAGCTGTACAATGCCATACTTGTGACGAATGGCACAAAACGAGCATCTCGACAGCATGTATCGATTCTGGGAAAAAACTAGGACACAGCAAGACATGTACTAAAAACAGGGTGGTGGACGGCTGCGGGAGGCTAATCTGACATGATGAGCGCCCATCGATCTCGAGTTTGTTGTTGCATCATCTGCCAGCGAAAACTGAGCCCATCGCTGGGTACCTGCCACCGATGGGGTGTGCTGACACCGGAATGAGTCAGGCCGTGAAGTAATATGACTTGCTTAGCTGGCATTTCCCGGAAACGCCTCGGGGACTGGGTTGTGATTGCCCGATTCTCACGACAGCGACACTCGGTGGAGGTTGGTGTGCGCGCTTGGGTGAAGGTGACCAAGCGGGGGTAAAGTTTGGCGGGGGGTGCATCCGAAAATTCTATTCTCTTCTCTTCTGTAGTAGGCTGTGCGCGGGTGGAATCACATCTGCATATTAGATCTTTCCGCTTAGCGTTAGATGAAAGGAGCGTGCTTCAAGTTGAAGGAGATTTTGAAGGGCCCCCATATCACGATGCCGTATGGGGTGCATCATACGCAGATTTAAAGTGCTTGATATATCGTGGTTACGGTACCAGGGACGATCCCTTCTCGATCTCGAAAGTCAAGTTTCAGGTACTCTCCCACCCACCCGAACTTGGGCTCGTCTAGCCAATTATGCGTCTCCGCCAGATCTCACCGTGTTCTCATTTTTCCTTTTTTTTTCCATCCTTCTCTGCCGGCATGGCTCAGTGTGCGTGTGAGTGTGTGTGCGTTGCGCAGCATATCTTGGTCTGGTCAACATTCAAAGTGCCGAGATCTGTCGCATCTGCGTACGGAGAACTTGGCCAATTGGGGCCTTCTCAAGTTCTCCCCCGGCCAATCCCACTCCATTGACATCTACAACGCCATCGTCGAACCGAATCCGAACCGTCCCTGGACTGGCACCCTTCTCCAGATCTCTCCACGCTTCGCCGTGTCCGCTATCGCTCCCGTTCCCTCCGAATTCACGATGGCTACCGGAATGATATGGGCGTGTACTCCATCCCGGCTTTACTATACTCTCTCAGAGGTAATGATTTAGTAACACCTCTTTTCATTAAGGTACGTTGCTAAGACATGCCATGGCAGGCGACGCCCGTCCTATTACAACAACATTTTCGTATATAACCTTCCCTCCTCCGAGACTCGCCCTCTTGCAGTTTAGTCCTTTGCCCTCCTCCAAGTCCTCCAATGCAGCACAACCACTATCCCTCCTCCGCTCACCAGGTTCCTCACGGCACCCATCCGTCCTATTCCACGGACGAGTATGCCCCACCCTATCCAGATCCGTCTCACCACCAGTCCACCTTGTCATACGCCGCTGTCACCCCGGCCACCCACTTGCCCGCCGGATCCATCGGTGCGTCACTCGTGTCATTCAATTTTATTTCCCTCATAACGCTTCTCTCTCCGCAGCCCACCAGAGCATGCCTCCCCAGTACCCCTACTCATCCTATGCCACGCAGAGCTCGCCCGACGACCATCGCACGTATTACGCGACCTCCTCTCAGGGGCCCACCCTCGAGCACTACCCCTCCCCTAGCTCCCCATCGAGCTCATATGCGACGCCCAACCCCTCGGGCCACGTAAGCCCGCAGACATCTCGACACCATACCCATCTCTCCCAGCAACAGCAGCAGCAATTCATCCCTACCCCATCACAGGCATTCCAAGTCTATTCGTCCGCCGGATCCGCGGCCTCTTCGGCACGTTCTCGGTCGACCGTCGAACCCTACTATCACATGTCCCCAAATCCGCAGCACGTCGTGCACGCGCCCCCCGCGTCGACACATGTCACCGGTACCACAGGCGGCAGAAGCAGCACAGCACACGGTTCCGGGTCCCACTCCCATCACGCACACGCTGGCACCCACACAGGCACGATCGTCGTTGCTGCCGGCGAACGTTACCCATGCGACCTCTGCGATCGCTCCTTTACGCGCTTGCACGATCGTCGACGACACTACGAAACTGTGCACGCCACATCGCCGGTATTGCACAAATGCCGGTACTGTCGGAAAGACTTTAGTCGCGCAGACTCACTCAAACGCCACATCGACAATGGATGTGATGAGATGCCTCGATAGAGTTTTTTTTTATAGGTCCCTGCCCCTTTGGCGTGCTTGGGCTCGGAACCTTGATAAACGTGGAATAGGGACTAGGTTCCGGCTCGGAGGGTGTTTTGGAATGTGGCGTTTGGACTCGCGTAGACCCTGGTTGATCCTCGTTCGTGAGTCATTGTTATTCATCTCGTACCCTCCACGTGTGTGAGAGGGGAGGAAGGGGAAGGGGAAGGAGAGTAGGGTTGGGTCTAGCCTGTCTCTACCCCGTGCGTGCGTGCTGGCGTTGTTGTTGGCGATGATGACATTGTCCTTATCGTTGCATGGACGTGCTCTGGATCGTAGTCGCATGTACCCCCTTTTGCCCTCGTGTGGGTCCAATATTTGCATATAAGTATATTTAGGACCAAGTATATAAATATAACACTTTCACTTAATTCGTCATCTCCCCTCGTCCCTTTTATTCTCTTCCATTTTTCCAAGTCTTTTTTTGGTGGGGAGAAACCAAGAGATACATAAGTATGACACGCAACGCACGCGTTCCTACGATCCATACAGATGTTGCTCTGCTGGCACATTACATACACGTGTTCAGCAAGAATCCGAGAAACACGTCCATACGGATAGGTACTAGGTCGGAAGGATCATCGTCGTGCGCCTAGCGCTCTTTTTAGGTTTTCACTCTAGAATAGAATTAATTTGCCTTTCCGTTCAATCCCCTCCCCGCGGTCTTTCTCTCGTGTATACGTACCGTGCTTATAATTATACTATATACTTCTTGGGCCCGAATCCGTCCCCATATCGTCCGTTCTCCGTCACCGCGTCTTCGTGCTTCGCTGCTCGGCACCGGGCGCAACTTGGTTCCTCGTTTTACATCGATCGTCACTTTACCTCCACGCCTTGCCTTTTCTTCGATCGCCTCTCGTACGCGACACGTTATACTACATAGGAAGTTTAGACGGTTCTAGGGCGTTGGGGCTGACAAGCGATCGCGTCCTAAAAACGCGGAGGTTTCCGAAGATGCGATCCAAACATCTGGCTCGAGGCCAATACACAGAAATGGATATGTATGGATGATGGCACCACACGGTTCTCTGAACAACTTGAAGAGTGACACGTACGTGGCCGCCTTCGTCGCCACGCGCGCACGGAAGCGTTGAAGCGTGTACGCGTGGGACCATCGACGATAAGGCGCTCATTCCGTATCAGAATCACATGAGAGTGAGACTATACATCGCTTTGGACGATGACGCGACGTGTGGGGTGACGATGACGGCCATGGGGTTCTTGAGAAAAAGACGAACCGAGCGAAGCGGTGACGGAAAAAAAAAGATCAGGGGGGAACCACATTTTTTGTTCTTTTGTTAGACCTGCCTTGCTCAGCCTTGCCTCGCTTGACACTGGTCCGCCCGGCTCGCGAGAAGCAGAGGGGCCGGCCGAATAGGGTGGGCTGTGTCTCTGAAACGTCGCATATCGGCAGGTACTTGCTTTCAACGTCGTCGATCGAGATGCACGTCATTTTTTAATTGGACCAAGATGTCCTCGGTGATGGATTGGAATGGTATCGATAAAATGCAATCGTTGGTGGAGCGCGTGCAATAGTGATGACATGACCGCCCTTGCCTCGCGGAACACGGACTGAGAAAACGTGGACCCGTATCTGTATCTGAATCGCAGCGACACGGGAGAGAGGAAGAAGGAAGACACGATCGTCCGAGGATTGCCATTCGGT
Source organism: Xerocomellus chrysenteron (assembly GCA_038093415.1). Lineage (NCBI taxonomy): Eukaryota > Fungi > Basidiomycota > Agaricomycetes > Boletales > Boletaceae > Xerocomellus > Xerocomellus chrysenteron. The sequence goes on along the minus strand of JBBPSD010000131.1, from coordinate 19,416 downwards.
ACTGTAGAGACATTTGGCCTATCGGCCACGTCACCACTGGCGTCTCCTCGGTACCCATTCCCAAAACGCGAGGGCACGCCAATGACGACGCCACCCCCTAGAAGCCGCTGCACCCCGCATTCTCCACTGTTCGCTGCTGAAACGGGAGAAAGGAGGACGTGTGCGTTGAGACGGGCAGTATGTGTGATGAGGGTAAGCGAGAAAATATAAAGGCGCCAGACAGCTAAGTCACTGGAAGTGAGGCCGACCAACGCATTCAACGCAACCCTTCCCCCCGTTCCCTTTCAGTTCGTCCGACCCACTTTGCCGTCTGCGTACAATCGGCGAGCGTCCCGGCCACGCACCATCGTTCTGGCCTCGAGTTGCTCCTTTGGCCACAGATACATTTCTGTGGCTTGGCGACCTCCTTCAATCACGTCTGCAATAGGACCCGGTGGAACCACAGAACCGGAGGAAAGCAGCGCCTTTCGCGGCGATTGGCCACCGGCACATTATCCGCAGTGTGATGAATGCGTATAGGCATGCGAGGAGGAGGGGAGGGGAGAATGCACGCCTCAAGGCCCACGGGACGGGTCCTCACCCCAACGACACTGTTGCGCCCTACACCACATATCCACCAATCCATGTCGGGCGCATGATCCTGAGATGTGTCAACCCCTTTAGTCAGATGGCACCAACGATACGAACAAGTTTGGTTTGATTCGTTGTCCCTTATTAGCCCGGCAGTGCGGATGGCATGTCCTCGGAATGCGAAAGAAGGGTAATTTTTTTTCCTTCCTTGAAGAAAGATATGATGCCGAGCGGATCTGCCATTCGTCTCGCTGATAACACCATTAGGAAGGTAATAAAGGTGAATCCCCCATCTGATTTTCAAAAACAGGTGTCTGCCATCCGCGAATGGAACCCAAGGTTGGGGCCTTGCTCGTGACAGGCCCTGTACGTGACAAGTGACCCTTGGTTTACGCAAAGGGATGATCCTTTTACCATTCTGGCAGAGGCAGTGCTTGGCCAGTTTAAGCCTGGCATGTTACGGAGCAAGTTTGGGACTGGAGTCTGGAGGACCACCGAAGCGATGTATGTCGGTTATGTTTTCCTGCTTCCTGCGTGCGTGTGTGTGTGTTTAAAAAAAAACAAAGTTCACGCTACGTGGCCACCATGCTCGCTATGGTTAGGCGTCAATTGGGTTGAAACCGGACCGGCAATGCGATAGGGATAGGTGGAACCATGCTGCATGATCCGCCTCATTCAGTAAACCGTCCTGTGGAGGGAAGGAGATGATCTGGAATAAAATTACAACCGAGTTACCGGGATGCAACAAGGTTCGAGACCATACAGTGTATTGAATTACTCTTCGTCTTCAGAATCCCCCTCGTCCTCACTTGGAACAGTCTCGTTCCCTTGGGCAGCAAGGCCCTCAATTTCGATAGTTCTATTATCGTCGCCGGTTTCTTCATCCTCGCTTCGGTTCGATTGCGTCTTGTTCAATTTGGCGATAACTTTGTCAGCTCTATTGAATATGCCTCCCGTCGGAGCACCGCACGCCAAACACTTTGGGTTCCTAGCGTAGCGCTTGATTGCACAGGATGAGCAATAATAGTGGCCACATCGAGTTACCACCGGCTCCGTGTATGGTTTTCGACAAATGAGGCAAGCAAAGGGGATGTCCTCGTCCGAGTCTGAATCGGACACATCTTCCACTTGTCTTTTGGGGTTCTCGGCCAATTTATCAAGTTGCCATCCCGCAAGGTCTAAGAACGCCGAGTTCAGTCTCATGAAAACACGTCCTTGGCAAAATGAACTAATGATACTCACAGGTGCCACGATCATGCAAGAATTTGCAAGTGTCTCCAAAGCCGCAATAGCCGGTCTCTAAGTGTAGGCGATGCATGTGTCAGCTGATCCGCGGCATCGCTGAAATAATAAGCGCAGAGAAACGTACCTTTGTAATCCTTGCACACATCGGGCTGGTAATCGACGATGGTGACCGTCCGGATCGTGTTCGCACTCCTCTGAGGACCTATCCGCATCGCCTTGGGTATCTCTTTGTCTTTTTTCAGATGACTGCGGTAGGCTTTTTGACCCTTGTACACCCCGTCCGGGGCTTCCTCCTCTTCGACTTCACCGCGGTCCTCGCGCTCTTTTCGACGTCGCTTGGCGAGGACCTCCTCAATTTCGTCGCCGGCAATAATGTCGAGTGCAGCGTTTATGTGGGAGCCTGCGGCGGTCCATTTGACGTCTGGTCCTTCTCGAGTAAATTCATCGTTGTCTCCATCGGTCTCTGTACGCTGAGCAGCCGTCCGTTTCGTCCCTGCGCTCAATAGGTTCGTGGTCGCTTTGCGCGTGGGAAGGACGACCTCAGATGTGGTGTTGGTACGCGAAGACACGGAGGCACTGATGTTGGACGCGACGGGGGGTCCAGGTGATCCCGAACGACGTCGGGTCGTCGTCGGGCGTGATTTTCCCTTCTTGAAAAAGGGTACTTTGATGTTGTCTGTGGTCGACATCGTGGTGAGCGAACAACAAGCCAACCAAACCGACTTGAGCCGTGCGCATGATGGCGGCCCTCGGTTAGCTTAGTCATCTAGTTGGCTTGGTAATCAAGATGATTTGTCATCATTGACCCCTGATTGAACAACCTAATAGATGGGCAAGTCAGCCAGTGTGTGTGTTTTTTGGCCGTCCACGTTCATGCACCTCCGAACGCCAAGTAGAGGCGCAGCGCATAACCTCAAGCGGCCTGCCTCCACGGCGAGGGAAAAAAATAGAGTTGATATCCCATCAAGTATGAACCGCATACCCAACATCTGACAATGCAGAAAAGTTTTTGATCCCGATGGCCCGACATGATGGAGGGGATAGAAGACGTTGGAAACGGGTCTCGCGATTTCTTTACCAAGAATCGTTACGGTACGTCCCTGGACCCAATGGGGTATGCCGTCTGGGTACCCAAGTAAGTATGAACTGGACACGCCGGAGAGAATTCCGGAAGGGGTTGATCGCGCGGCTATCCACATCCTTCCAAAGCGGATGAGCGACGATCTCAAGAGACGTCAACCCACTCTCCGTCCCAGTTTAACAGGTCCGGCCGTGTGCTCTCGAGCCCTCCGTCGTGATCCGATCTTTTTTGCTTCTTTTTTTTTGTGGAAGCGCCGACGTACGACGGAAAGCCTACACGTCCATGTATCAGTGCCATTTAATCAATCAGTCGTGTTGACGTGTCCCGGTGCAGGCGACAAGGAAGTATATGGAGTCGCCGGATAAATATGAAACTTGCTCCGAGATCCGCCACGGAAAGAGGACTGGCCCACACGTGAGATTAACCTTGACAGAGGCTGAAAGAGTAAGTAACGGGCATTTCGGAAAGCGTCTTTTTTCTTGGCCTTTGCTGGCCCTCAGTGGATGCTGTAATGGGTCATTTAAGGTGAGATAAAAGTGATACGGGACATCATTTCCCTATGGAAATAAAATTCCGTCCCCAATCCATCCGATCATCATCGGACACTAAAGAAATCCGCTGATGGTGGGTTAATAGTCGCGATATCCCCGGTCCGAAGAAGCATCCATAGTACGTACGCAGTGGAGATAGAGTCTAGACAGCTACAAATGAAACATTGAGTCCGTTGGGGAGATTATAGAAGCCGTGTACCATCATGTCACAGAGACGTAAAGGAGATCAACGGTCGGAGTTACCGCCCACACATCAGGAGGACGTATGGTCCGAGCAAGCCCATCGAGTGGAACGATGGACATTCACTCAGGGAAGTAACGGTTTGGGTCAGAATACCCGCTGAGATCGGCGGGTGTCTCGGAGAAAGGTCGACTCCATTCATGTAAAATAGTGGGCTGCACCTCCATCGCTTGCTTTGATGCGATGCACAAAAGGTCCGCACTCATCAGATTTTCTGATAGGTAAACATGCCAGTCAACAGAGAGGTCGCAAATTCAGATCCGGGCGGTGTACGCACGACATTGGAGCCAGCAGCTATCACATCGGGGCGGAAAGAATCGTGGATGAATTAAGAAGGTACCAGCCTACATACCTTCAGCCTGAGGTTCGGCCATGCGCGTTCCATTTCAGGGCTACTTAAAAGCATCCCGGGTATGGGTCAGGTAACATGCCAGCCCAAAGGCGTGTGCCCGTCTTGATCGCCGTCGTGTAAGAGATAGCTGGGTTTCCAAAGACAGGAAATCTCGACGGAACTCGAAGCTCACAGAATCATCGTATAGTTACCCAAACCAACAGCTGATGAGTTCGCCCAGAGCGGTCTCTTCCATTGACGCCTGCTGTGCAAATGTATTACACTGTCATCTGACCTGTTATGACTGAAGTCGGGCTTCAGAAATTAGAGAGTTATTTGTACCAATAGTCACGTGATGCACATCCAAGTTGTGTGCAAGTCACAACGACGTACAACTTGCAACATTCAGCCGGTCCTGCTACGAGTTCTAATGACTCGTGGACGAGGCCGCTACATGCGACCGCAAGACGGTGAGGAATATGAGGATGACTTGGATGAAATTCGGTTTGTCTCGTTTTTGTTCAATTTGTGATGGATCTCACCAGCTTCTAGGCGATACGAGGATTTTACCACTATTGGTATGTCCGCGGTCACATTGTACCTCGTGGTTTCGTTCGTCTCATTCATGTAATCTTTCTCTCCTAGACTGGATCCAAGATTCGATAATAGAGAGGAACAGGAGGATTCGTGATACTGACAAGTCGCGCACCGCCTACCGCGGCCCCAATGGTGAAATGACACCCGCTTGGGTGTGGGCACAGTGTTGGAAGCTGGTGACTGCTGGTGAATCTTGGTTCGTGATAACCTTGATCGGTTCGTCTCCCCTTTCTCTGTAGCAATGGACCGTGGCTGAGAGTGTTGGCTAGGCATACTCATCGGTGTCAACGCTGCGCTTATCTCCATCGTGACCGAATGGCTTTCTGACATCAAAAATGGGTATTGTAGCGACGGATGGTGGCTGAATCAACAATTCTGCTGTTGGGAAGTCGAGAGCGAGGACGAATTTTGCCCAGTTTGGCACCCTTGGAGTTCAGTCACCCCAGGACGATGGCTAGCTTATGTTTCATTCGCAGTATGCTCTATCAGATCCGGTTCGCACTGGAAGATTCACATCTTTTACAGGCCACCTTCGCATTCGTAGCAGCTCATCTGGTTCGCACTATGGCACAATATGCTGCAGGCTCTGGGATCTCGGAAATTAAGTGCATCCTTGCAGGTTTCATTATGAAAGGCTTCCTTGGGTTTGGAACGTTCTTCATCAAGAGTCTCACTCTAGTATGTTCATCGGCTAGTGCAATTGTGCGTGTACTAATCAGGTACAGCCCCTGGTCATCGCCTCTGGCCTATCTGTTGGCAAAGAAGGACCGTCCGTGCACGTTGCTTGCTGTATTGGATCCCTGGTTGCCGGATGGTCCCGACGCTTTTCTCGAAGTTCGGGTTCGTGACAACTCATTTTTGCTTTTATTACTCGTGTCCACGCCCCCTTCAGGTAAAATGAGAGAGGTCATCACGGCTGCATCTGCGGCCGGTGTCGCCGTCGCTTTCGGTTCGCCAATTGGAGGCGTGTTATTTTCAATCGAGGTGACTTCTTGACGTTGTCCGCATCCTCGATAAATTCTCATTGAACGTTCATCATAGGAAATGAGCCACATATTCAGTATCAAGACTATGTGGCGGAGTTTCGTCTGTGCGTTGGTCGCTACCTTCACGCTTTCTGTCCGTGCATATTCTCACGCTTCATGATGCATCCTCATGTATCCTCTATAGGTCATGAACCCCTTCCGCACCGGAAAGCTCGTGCTTTTCCAAGTGACATATAACCGTAGTTGGCACTTCTTCGAGATCATTTTCTTTGTGATCCTTGGAATTTTTGGTGTTGGGACAAATTACCTTGATATTTTGGTAAGACCCTGATTCCTATCCGACAGGGACTCTATGGTGCATTCATAGTCAAGTTTAATATGCAAGTTGCGGCATTCCGCCGGAAGCACCTAGCAAACCACGCAATAGCAGAGGCTGTTGTACTTGTCATTCTGACTGCGATCGTCGGATATCCAAACCGATTCTTACGCATTGACATGACTGAGATGATGTCCATCTTATTCCGTGAATGCGAAGGCGGAGGTGATTACGATAACCTGTGCCAGTGAGTGCACTTCTAGTTTCATTCTTGCATTGAATTGAACCCTTGGCCAAGGCTCTCGGCGCAATGGCACATGGTTAACTCGTTGCTACTGGCCACAGTCATACGGATGGGGTTAGTCGTTATTTCGTATGGCTCAAAGGTGCCTGCAGGGATCTTTGTACCATCTATGGCTATCGGAGCTACCTTTGGTCGCATGGTTGGTATTATCGTCAAATCTATATACAGGTAAGATGATTTCGTGTCTTCTACTCCGTTACTAGTTTATGAGATCGCATAAGAGCATATCCTCAATCTGGGATGTTTGCTGTTTGCGACCCGGATATCCCATGCATCACCCCTGGCACGTATGCATTTCTCGGGGCTGCAGCTGCCTTGAGCGGTGTTATGCGCATCACTGTCACTGTCGTCGTGGTGATGTTTGAGCTCACTGGTGCGTTGACCTACATATTGCCAACTATGGTAAGTCACGACTTGTTGACACATCTCGCCTCCGCGTTCACCGCTATCTCGTCATAGATGGTAATTCTAGTCACAAAAGCTGTTGGCGACTTCATTGGAACGCGCGGGATAGCCGATGAGAGCATTCGGTTCAATGGATACCCCATACTGGATCAACACGATCATTCGTCGAACGTGGCAGGTGGGTTATCTAAGCTCATGATGCCGTGTGGACCCTTAATTTTTCTGACAGTCTCCGAGGTGATGAAGAAAGACTTGACTGTTCTTTACGCTTCAGGGATGGGTGTCAGTGATGTCGGTGAGGCGCTCAAGCGGACGAGCAGTCCTTTCGTTGACCCGTGCTCTATCCACAGAGGACGTACTCGCTTCGACCGATGTGAAAGGCTTTCCAATTGTGGCTTCCAAGTCATCCAAGGCCCTTTCCGGTTATATTGGCAGGACTGAACTGCGCTATGTACTAGGTGTTTTTCTTTTGCACACGGATCTGATCTCTGGAACTCACAGTATTTTAGACAAGGCCCAACACATGGGTGATGTGTCGCCCGAAACGCCGTGCTCATTCAGCCGACAAGCGTCTGATCAGGAAGACTTTGTCTTGTCAGGGGTGACGTCAGGATCGGCTCTGGGAGCCGAAGAGGATGTCGCAGTTGAATTACTGGAGACAACGTCATCGAATGATGTTCTCAAACTGTGGCCTTGGGTGAACCAGGTACGCTCTTTATATTCGGCTTGCTATATCATTGATCTGAGGGTCACTCGAGACACCTCTCACCGTGTCTGCACGGTTGCCCCTCGAGATCGTAATGCAGCTTTTTAAGCGCATGGGGTGAGTTAACGATTTCTATGGTTTGCGCTCCTTGTCACTCAATACACTTCTGGTAAAGCCCACGTGTCATCCTTGTCGAGGAGCTAGGCTCTCTGAGGGGGTTAGTCACCGTGAAAGACGTGTTGAGGTTCAACCTGACCGAAAAGCCCGAGAGCGACCAACAACACTGGGACAATGGCGAATTCGAAGCTGCCTTGGAAGTGATGTGGAACTGGGCTGTAGGGATGGTGGATGACTTTGTGGAGTGGTGTAGACGTCTCGTCCGACGCTGAATAACCACTTGTGTTGGCCAATCGCCTTTTGATTGCCTTGCCTATTCGAGCATCAAGGCACCCGCACGGGCCGCACCTGCGCGACAGCAGAAGTCTGGAAGGTCCGATGAACCGGTAGACTGGCTCGGAGATTGCGAACATATGTGCAACATGCTGCGGCGGTATGGATTCGGACGAGGACCGCTGCATGAATGACAGTACTTGAAAGATGTTGCCGTTAGTACAAGGCAGTCGGGTCCCGTCTTGCCCTAGTGCAGGTTAACGCCCATACCCACACCCAACCGTGTGGTCGCACCCATACGATGAGTACGGGACCGGGGCCCAGTGGCCGACAATAACACTCGACTCGAAAGCGTGCTTGAGTTAAACTGATGAACAACCGATCATCAACAGGAAAATGGCCTCAGATGGTCGGCCCACTACCTGCTCAGTTCATCCTGACCTTGAAGCCCTTCGCGGGTAAGTGACAGACCATGCTTGGCTCATATGTCCTGCATGAAGTTCATCTTGTTCTACTATGTTCTCCTATTACCCCCCCGTAACGGTCTATTCCGCAGTGTTTCACATTGTTAATTTAAAATTTACCGCAAGGGTATGTATACACACGTGTATTTCAGTAATTCAACGCGGTCTTCTCCGAATCGCATACTGGAACCATTTCCATTTTCCCAAATTTCGGGAAACACCGCGAAAAAGTGGTTGCGATCGTGCGAAAGTGAGGGTGGCAGAATCGGTTACTGAAAGGAGTCCAATGCAACGCACACCACATTGCAAGGTGTCCCCATAACTTGGCGCAAATTTCGTGATGACGGCGTTGCCCTGGTCTGCAGATTGATCGGACTTTCTCCGGTACCTCGGATAGGGGTGCGGATCGTCTAGGCATGTCGTAGTACCCCTGAAAAACAGGTATCGATCGTATAGAGCGTGGATGAACTCTCGCAGATATAATGCGAGACAGTTGGTCGTGGTGGTGGGTGGTAGGCGCCGCGCGCTTCCATCAGACCGAAGATCTATCATGATATAGTGATCTGTTTGTTGGTGGGATCAGATCGCGTGGTGTTATCTCGCGACAACGCCCAAGACGGACTGGGTGCTCACGGCAGTTGATCGGTGCGAGCTCAGTGACAAAAGGATCCGTAGTTGATGCTGAAATCCAAACTCAACCTTGTTCAGCCGGAAGCATGCGCGATTGGCTGCGGTGGGAGATTCAGAGGAAAAGAAGAAGAATCACGCTGTCCGCGCCGGTCCGTGACATAAACTATTGGGCCCTGTGGTACATGCAGCAGATCGCAAATTGATCCAGTTTCTAGTTTTTATTATTATTATAAAAAAGGGGGGGTTAACTCAGAAATCAGCACACGAGTTCTTAGAGAGGAGAGACAAGTGCGTCACCAATTAACATCGATCGATGTCTGCGATGCGTGCTAATCCAGTTGTACCCGCTAATTGCGCGTGCACGTCCGCCTATGAACTAAGATGGGGTTGAATGCCCGAGTAAGATATCCAAAACACACCTTAAGTTGAGAAATCAGGGAGTCCAGCCTTGCCACTGGAGTATAATTTCATTTTCTCGTGCTACCTTGCGGTATTCCCTTTCTGAGCGAGTACAAGCAAGTCTCCTTTCCTTTGTCAACCGTAAACTGGAAATGAGGACTCGCTTGGTGTGGGCAGAGCCTCAATAAATGTGAAAAGCATAGGGGAAAGCAGGCCTGCTTTCCCACTTTATGACCTCAAATTTGTGTGAGAAATGAGTCGACTATAAATGGAGGACAGCTTGAAATTAGATTCGAACCGAGACGTTGCGAGCAAATGAATAGAGGTCCAGGAGATGTCACAGTCCCGCCTCAAGTCAGTGAAAAAAAAAAACTAGACTGAACAGCTCACTTTCGAGTCCGGGCGTCGACTATTTGATCTGCGCACTACGGGAGACCAAGAGACTGGAGGAAAACGAGGAGACGAGTGCCATTGAAATTTGATGCGCAATTATATACAGTAGACTTGCTCATAATACATAGTAGTATGCATTATGAGATTACTACCAAATCAATTCAGTTGTTTGCCGAGAGTGTACAAAATCCTAATATGCATTATGAGATTTTTTATGCATTATGAGAAAGTCTACTGTAGTACATAGTAGTCAAGTATTGGACTGGCATTCATAGCCCATAGAAAAGTTTACTGCTGTAACTGTACAGTGTCGGGCTGTTCTCCAACAGACTCCAGAATGAGTGGTCTGGGCAAAGGGTAAGGTTCAGTGACATGTTTTGGCCATCGAGTTCGACCTCGGACTCCGAATTCCCTATCCTCGAGCGACGAGGAACGGTTTGTCACGCTTGGATATGGCCTATTGCCCAGGAATCAGGATCAAGAGTCAAACTCGATGATCATTACCGGCTCGGGGAAGATTTACAACCAAAGATGAGTCACGAATGCCAGTGCCCAACAATGCTGTTCCAGCTTACAGTGGGGGACGAAAAATGAAAACACCTCAAAGCACTCCCGCACCTTCCCTTCCGCACGTGCGGGAGTGAAAGGAGCAGCATCCGCCAATTGAAAAGGTGTGCAAAGAAAAGTCCGATTCATAAGGGAAGCGTACTCCACGCGCTGCGAGGGGCAGGCAACAGTACTCCGAGTCCAACATCACAACAGGAATGTCGGTCAATCCGCCGCACGCGATAGATCAAGCATACCACGTACCGTCTTTCCTGTCCCTCTGTTCTAATACCGAGTCAGGTGGTAAATTGGCCGAGGAGGGATGTAGCCCAAGTTGAGTTCATCCACAATACGCTGACGTTGGCTCAGACGTGCGTCTGGTTCGAGTGCTCTAAGACGTGACAATTTATCCATTACGAGCAGCGAAATTGCATACAGATACGAAGCTTCTAATCCTTCCCAACAGATCGTAGGTCGAGATCGTGCTTGTCAGTGTAGTCGTTGCGGTCCACCAGGGCGGCATCCCGTAACACCGTTAGGGGAAATGTCTTTTCCACTACAAACCGCACGCGGCTGGGTTGCAGGCAGGTAAATATTTTTGTTCCCTCTCCTGTCGGCCTCATTATTTTAACCGTGCAAGCCGCGTTGTGACAGGGAGGGTGCTGTATGTGGGAATCCGTCAACACATGTCAAACAATGGAACGATAGCGGCCACCAATTAAGGATGTCCACAACCCAGCATCAAACTGCACAATATTCGATTCCCCACGCACCTGCGCGTGTTGGCAATTTTTCTCATCATTATGTGGCTTGTGCGTAAGAATCTCGTACTCCTTGCTGCGGGGTTTCACAAAATCCCAACCCAGTCTCCTATCAACGGTTGTACCAAGGCTATCACGTCGCTTTCTCTCGAGAAATTCACAATTTTTGTCGGCCGATCTTAGGAAGTGTACGCATTTGGTTACTGAAGACGAGATTCGAGGCACAGATCCCCGCGTCCTCGGGACTCTGCAGCAACCGTACGCCCGTGAGACCACTCCATCGTCTACGAAGCCCTCGCCCGCTTCACAAGGCCGATACTATCGTCATATCTAGTTCACCCACTCGCGGGGGTCGAAATCAAGGTAAGTGGGACGCATGGTTCAGTATCCCGTTGGCTTCACACGCGAGACGCACGGATTGGATCAGGAACTAATTACGGCGGTTGCTGATTCCACTTCGAACTTTCCACCATCAACCCTGCAACCTGGCGCAGCGCCGTCGTCTATTGTTTTCTTGCGTTCATTTCCGGTTGAAAATGTTCGCGGACTTGTCCTCGAGGAAAGGGGGTCAGATCGTCAAATAATTGTATTATGAACCACTGTATCCCGTTCCACTTGTACCCCATTCAGCAAAGACAGATGAAGGAAGTATAGGGTCTTCAAATGTGTCTGGAAGTAGTGAGGAGTTGGTCACCATCATATACGATGGCCTGATGCGGTGTGTACGAGATCCTTCCCTGATTCTATCTGACCAAATATATGTTCATATTCTAGAAATCGGACAATCGTTTTCGGGATCACATAGGAATAAGTACTTATTGCCTTCAGAAGACTGAGATACTTACGATGGCGATTAGCGAATGCCCGGTCGCGAAATTTAAAGCTGCCATACCGAAATTAATTTGGCCAAACTCAACGTTCGTTGCCAAAAGGGTGCACAAAAGTCTCTGGATGTATTGGGTGTGCGAAAGGAGTGATTTCAGCTGGAGGGCGAAAAAAACAGGTGACAACGTTACATCGATGAAAATATGGCTGAGGTATTTTCAGAATTATTTTCGTGCCCTTTTCCGTCCGCGATCTCCCTCCGTCCCGCCAACGACACGTTTTCCTCTCCTCATGTCGTCTTTCTCATTTCCGTTCCTAGCTCCGCTGGCAGAACTAAGTTCAGCAAGCATCCTCCTTAGTGTTTGCCTAACATCCCTCAGGATCCGTTTCTCGCCTAGCCTCACGATCACGGCGTGTCGTTTACGCTTGGTAAGTGCTTCTGGAAGGGAAAGCAGGCGCTCATCGTCCTGACGAAGCCATGCAAGTGGACTCGGGTCAATTGTGGTTAGAATGAAGTAAAGGCAAACCTCGACGTTTCCACCAAAATACAACGCCTCGCGTTGCTTGAATACCTTGTCCAATACTTCCAACACTTCTTTGTTATCTTTGACATCACCATTTCTCAATTTCCCTTTTGGGAGCTTTCCTTTTGAACGAGCACTCTTGAAATCAGGCTCGGATAGAATAAGGAGACGGGTAAGCGAGACGAGACCAGGGGGTAAGATCACAGACGAGTGAGACCCAGACTCGGGCAGGCTGAGCACAAACGTACTAGAAGACGGACGGACGAAGTCAGTATACCCTTAGATTAAAGTGGAATCAAGAAAGAGAGAATGTCGAGGCGGATGACGAGCAGGAATAAGGAGGGGGATAATGAGACATACTCATCTTCACCCTCATCGAGCCACCACTCGATGCGTGCATTCACGTCCTTCACCTTCGACCCAACGTTGGTCGTTTGCACCACGTGGACAACCAAGTCTGCCCGAACCTCTGCAACGTCTGAAGGATTGCCCAAATGCAAGATGGTCTCTACATCCGTCTCGCCATCTTTCATTTCCACGTCTCCCAGTCTATCAGGTGTAGGAGCAGATGAGGCGGAGTGTAGTCGGACCAAATCAACGTGCCCGTATCGCCTCAGAAGCTCTGAATTTGGTGGGTCGCCATATGTATTGAACTATGATGATGTGTTCGCAGACATACGCGAGTGGCATTTGTTGTCGTCGGGATCACCAATGGCATCGATGATAGGAAGAAGCGAATGAACGTAAGTCACGACGGAAATGGTCAGGCGAGGGGGGGAGGGAACTTACCACCTGCTCGCCTTGTTTTATGTTCTTCGTGGTTACCATTCGTAATACAGACGGTTCGTAGAACAGCTTTGCCTAAATACCATTTATAAGGGTCAGCTGGATTCTCAATTCACAACGAACCCGACAGAGTGACGCTCGACACAGAAAATGAATGAAAAAACAAAAACAAAGGCAAGTGAAACGGGAAAGGACTGGGCTCACATTCTCGCTGCCCCATCTTGCATTCAAAAGGTCTGCCATCGGAACCATAGCTACATCTGAAGGGTCATCTTCTTCGTCGTCCTCTGAATCTGACTCCAGTCCTTCGTTGGTGTCTTCGAGAAAAGAGGGTTGAGGATGAGCGTTGTCAATGTGCATGGACGATCCGATTGAGATATTCGATTGAGGATCTTCGGCTTCGTCTACATCGCTTCCCCCTGCCTCACTGCCGCGGTCTTTTTCTTCCTCAACTTCGTCGTCATCTGTCCAACGGTTGACTGTGAAGCTGCGTGAGAGAATACGGCTCCCAGCACGGTGGTATGCATCGAGGGTATACCATTTCTCACGATGAGAGGGTGGAAAGAGAGAAGGGGATCTCTAGGAGCACACGTTGAATCGAGGGGTAAAACTCCAAAAAACAGTAATGTGCACTAACTTGGATGGCCGGAACGACCTGCTCAGAGTATGCCCGCGCTGCATCGTCGCGGCCTATCTTATCTATCTATCGCGCAACAACGTGATGAAGATCCAAAGTATCCGAGATCAGTTCAAAAGAACACTGATTGGGTCGATTGACCTACATACCACGGATGTCCCTTGGAGCTCCTCGAGCTCCTCTGCAGTCCAGAACATTGGGGTATCAAATGTTATCGGGAGAGTGCGAATATACGGACCCCATTTCGTTTGTACGTCGTCCTGGCACTCGCCTCCATCCATGACATCCGATTCGTGTGCCCACGCATCCTCCCACATCATACACAAGATTAACCCAACCCAACCTTTATGCAATCCATGTGCGTGCCACGCGTCAATGCCAAAGAGAGAGGGAAGGGGCGACGTTCGTGTTGAAAGTGTGATTGTGCGCGGGAGAGTGAAAAGGGTATATCCTTCCTGTCAAGTTTACACCGTATTCGAAGGATGGTTAGCCAAACTGCCAACAGGTCACCGAAATCGATAATGCACACACCGGGATATCACACAAAGCAATCGCCCCGCGTCCACTGCCTGGAAATTCTGTAATACTCATCACTTTCGTATCAAATAACCCTCCATTCGACTGGAACCATTGCACAAACGCGTCGATGTCCGCGTCGTCCATCATAACGTCTGGACGCCGTCAACGTGTGTTGAACGAAATTTTCCATTCCCGTAACTTGCCAAATAGATGTCCACAACGTCTCGCCTTCCAAAACGGGACTCACCGCCCGGGTTTCGAACAATCTCGAAAGTTGCCGAATAATCAAGGGTATGCTGGAAAATGGTGGACCTCTCGTCACACAAGTATATGTTGTATTCTCCTTTGATCTGGAATATTACAGATGATCCATCGAGTCTTATAAAAGGGAGTATCTATGGCCGTCTTCTCATCACAATATCTTCATAACTAGTCGCTGTTTCAAACATTACCCCCGATCATCCCAGCTTTGAGGCTTCACAAATGTCCCTGATTCATCTCTACTACGACCCCACCACCGAGTTTGATCGTCTCTTTGAAGACGCTCTCGCACCTCGGTTCTGCCCTCGTCCCTGCGCTCCCTCAACAGAGGCCAGGCACGCGACATCGCGACACCGTGACGTTTACTGCCCAAGGTAATTCACCTTTCCCCATATATTGCCATCTTTCCTCAGTCCTCTCTCTAGATTGGACCTTTTCGAATCCAAGGATAGCAATATGGTGACGGCAACGTTCGAGCTCCCGGGCTTGACATCCGAAGGCGTCTCCATCGACGTCCACCAGAACCGTCTGACGGTCTCTGGCGAGTCAGTCGCTTCGGACTCCGAGGGAGAAAGAAACTATGTCGTCCGCGAGCGCCGCTCCGGGAATTTCTCCCGGACGTTGCAACTTCCCTTTGGGGCCAGGGTAAGCACGTAGTTGGCTTTTCCTTCGACAGTGGATGCTAACGCAACGTGTCAGCCTGAAGATGTGAAAGCCAAGATGGAGAACGGCATCTTGACGATTACGTTTCCGAAGACCTCTCCCGAACAGCAGGCCAAGCGCATTGCCATTCAGCAGACGGTTCGTCATAACGATTGGGTGTCGTTATAATTCTTATTTAATATTACAATGCTGAGTATGGTTTTGTAACCCCCGGGGTGCACTTTTGCGGCGCGTACGATGATGTGAAGGATTCTCGGTCTGTAGCTATTGATGTATATCAATCGTATGAACGTTGTCCATCAGATCAGTAAGCGATACATCCATGCAACCCTGTACGACATGCAAACTATCCGCTGTGACACCCCTATACTCAACACGTGGTAGTGGTGCAAGGTATGTCCAAGCACGAGTGCTCCAGATATTTTTTCGTAGATCACCGTGCTCTCCGGACCGCGACGAGACACCGCGGAGTTAAACGATCGGGCGATGAGCGATGATACCAGATGAACATGGCAACCAAAGAAAAACTTTTGTAATACCACGTTATTTGTCTTGCCTACACAGAACGTATCGCTCCACTCGGCAAGGGATCGCACGATTGTGCAGAACATATGTAACTTGGAGTTCTCGGGGGGTGCTTCGAGTTCATAGACCGAGTTGGTCTTGACCTTCTGAAGGAAAGATGGGATGTGCTCCCGCTTATGTGAGGGCGTAACATAGTATCCCTGAACTTCTCCCCGAATACGTGCGAGGTCTAAACGTGTCGTCATTGAGGACACGAACTCGCTGTGAATTGGGAGTTCTTCGAATGCTAGTGCTTGCTGGGCTTTGTCCAGGAGACGACCAGTGGTAGTGTCGATCAGCACGCGCGGCATGTCACGGGTGGCTGCTCAATAACCCTCCGAATCATTGATAAAGCATCGCCGTATTGACGACGAAGTTCTGTTATCCAAATGTAACCAAACATGATCCTTTGCATGAAATTAAGAAAGACGACTGACTAGGAACTTTGTATATGAGGAGACTGCTCGAGTATTGAGCGCATCTTATTGAATGCTTTGGCGGCTTCAGTGTAGCATTTCCTTCCGTGTAGCGTCACACGGCGTCACTTCTCGTAGCCTCTATGGTGCAGGGGATCGAGCTTGACAGCATAATTGGTGTACATTGTTGAGAGTCGGGCGCGAATGAGAATGCGAACCATAAACCATATGTACATCTTCTGCATCCTCCGGAGCCTCCAACCACAAGCCCATTAGTGATCGAGCTCTGCTTCGTTTGACGAGAATGTCGACGATGTTCGTTGGTTTGCGTGATAACATGGTCGAATACTGTTCGACGGCCTCAGCGTATTTTCGAGAGCTCGTTGAAGCATCCCCAAGCTTCTCGAGCTTTTCGGTACTTCGTTGTCGAAAATCTAGTGGACGTGTGAACAACCATTGATCATATAGCCGATGCAATAACTTACTAAGCACCCATTGCTCGTAAGTACACTTCGTACATCCTTGGATCCTTTCCGAGCTCACTCTCCATCGTTTGCACGACCTCGATCGCCTCCGTGACACGGCCTGCCCCTTGCGAAACATTACAGATTGCCTGATGGATTGTAAACTTTGGAACTTTGAACTGGGTCGGGGGTGTATGTTTAAACTTTCAATCTGCGGCTTTGAGTGGTGAGTAAAATATACCTTGATGACGGTGCTCAATGCTCCATTTATTGAGCTATGCACCAATACCGTCTTCGTCCACTTCATCGATACGTCTTTCGGAGACGAAAGGGACAGCGCAGTGGAGTAGGCAACAATTGCTTCATCGTGCTTCTCGGCGTTCGACGCTGCGTCGCCCATACTTTCGAGTTTCGCGACACAACGAATCGTAAACTCTAATAGAGAAATTTCAATGTACAATACCCGAGTAGAGAGACGAGAACTTACCAGAGGACCGATCCATAATATCTTGTTGGTTTTGATCTCCGACACTCGCGGTGTCCACAAACTTGCAAAGAGACTCGGCAGGATCTTTTAAGTGACCCTCGGAACACGAGGCTTCACCTTGGTACTTCCGGTCATGTGCACGTAAGAAGGAACGAAGAGACTTGTTGGTCTTGTCCAGGTCAGTTATTTCATTCCCCATACGCCGAATGTCTGGCTCACGAAGATCTATCTGCAGCCATGAACAAGTCATGTCGGATGGCAATCTGCAATACTTATCGGAGCACGTACATTGGTGAAATAGAATCGGGGAAGGACCTCTCTCAGACTCCGAAGGATTGTTTTCTTGCCGTCTCTGCCACTCACTAGACTGAAGGGTGTCCCTGATTTGCTTATGTATTGTAGGGTCGCAGAATGAGATCGGGTTTGCAGAGGCAGGGATGAATGTGCCATTTCTTGCGAGTGCAATGCATTGCTTGTTGCTACTGTGGAAGACCCATTCGGAGTGCGTACCCACGTCGAGGCAATGAATGCAGTCATACCTAGACAGCTCAGCAAAGAGCTACTCGCTGTCAATCGACCAAGTTAGTGATTGGTTCAGCATTGAATTGAAACTTGATACTGATTGGAATGTTGAAGAGGCTGCCGTCTTGATTTTTGTCGACTCATACGGATTTGCAGCTCCACTTCACAGTCATGATGAGGTCCCCATTGGGGGAGCACTTGACAGCCACTGAAGTGCCAGCATGCTTCAAGGGATCTGATTGGGCAGAATGATGAGACAGGTGATTCTGAGAGGGTGATCAACTTCTTCAGACATTCAAGTTTTTCAGTTGAAGCCAAAGACAAGACTAGATCATGAGATGCTGCAGGTAATAAAACTAGATTTTATCTTTCAGTAATGCAAACTCTGTCAAGAAGTGCAGGTGCAAATCCAACTCTACGTGACCCTTTCCAAAAGCATGTACTCTTCTGAGGTGATGGTCTGCCAAAATGAAATCTGCATCCCTCACCACCACACACATAGCTTGCTCAAGAAGATTCATGGCCTCTGTTAACTCTACATCACCTTCAGCAATGGCAGAGATCACCTTCATGTGAAAGTCAGTCAGTTGGAACAAGTTTTCTTTGAGCTCCATGGACTAGGAGGGGTGCCATCCTATTTAGCCTTGCATTCATGGCACATTTTCACAAGGTCAGCATGCCTTGTCAGTCTCCACTCCATCCAAGTCTGGAAGATATTGTCATCTTTGAACTTTGGCTGAACAAACATAGCAAAAGCAAAAGAAATTGAATTGAAAGGATCTCACTGTGGGTTCCATCAACCCTGTTTTTGGCTTTTCGTCCTGGTCGATCTTATTCAGCAGAGTATCAGCTACAAGCTGGCAATCAGCTTGGACAGTGTTTTTGGCATGTGGTTGAGACGCTGATGGCGGGATATGTAACATGGCCAAGAGAAGGGGCTCTGTTGGGGATGGTGTGTGATCTGGTCTGGAGAATGAGAGTCAAGTAGTAAATTAGCATAGAGAATACTCCTTCCTTGGCCCTGCATCCCAAAACTTGTTGTTCTTGCGGGGGGCTTACCACTGGTAATGCCAATATCGTTGTCTTGAGGGTTCTCCATTGCTAATCTTGACAAGGACGGAGGCCATGGAGGAGGATAGGATGACATCGAGCTTGTGGAAGTCAGCAAAGTTGCAGGGGAGGTCGACGGGGGGAGTGTTGAGAGTGTGGTTGTACTCTGAGAGGAGGGAAACAGAATTGATATTTCGCCTGCGGCCGCGAGGGCGCCATAACTCATGACGGTCAACTCGAAGGTGTGCGATCTGCGCGGGATTTGCTGGTTCGGGCATCAGATACCACTGGCAGTGAGCTTGAAGAATTGAGGTACCCAATACAATACTATGTCGTAGCGGAGTTCACTAATACTCTCCGTCGACAGGCACGGACGTTAATGGTGCCGAGACGTGGGATCAGCCAAGACCAGTCTCAGCGAGCGGCGAGATTGAGGAATGCTAATGTCGGAATGCTTACACCGAGCCGCACATACAACTCGGCATTCAAACATTCAGTTACAAGTACGATATATCTTCGATTGCACTCTCACCAGGCGACCAGTTTCTCGCAATTGGTGGACACGGCTGGAAATACACCATCACAGACGTCTATCTTACAGATCCTGATGGAATTGCGCTCCAGAGTAGGAGTAGCAATGAATGCCCCGTTCGGTGAGCATATGGTCCCTACTATCGAGTCGTCGTGTTTCCAGGGATCGAGGACTCGCTCTCCAGTCAAAATGGATTACACGCAGACAGCCTTCTGATCCCGGTGCCAATGTGCTCGAGTCCGGAGACATG
>JBBPSD010000130.1:0-49300 GCA_038093415.1 Xerocomellus chrysenteron | reverse complement strand
TCAGAAACTGAATTATAATGCTATGACGCGCTAGGGACATACCTGGAGTCCAATGTCAGACACTGAAGAGAACAGACATTGGACTCGCAGGCTCTATGGAACGACGCAATAACAACTATACATAACAACAATGCGCCACAATGTGGCTGACACAATTAGTGCGCAATCACCATGCTCAACAAACCTGACATCTCACTCACAGAGATCCAGGTTGCCCTCCATGAAGTGTGTGGCATTGACGTATCACATGCTACTGTATGCTGCACATTGAAACGTGCAGGCTTCAGCCAAAAGCATGTACAGATTCATGCTATTATTGTTGTGCCTCACAATGCATTGAATCTTTATTGCTTTACAGCTTACCTGCCCAGCTCTTGAACACAACGAGGCATGCTACACTGCTTACAAGATACGGATCAGTGAAAATTATAAAGTCCATCAACTCATATTTGTCAATGAGTCTCATTTGAATAGAACAACCGATGGAATGTCATGGAAAACAATTTATTCTCTAATCCAACTTTGTTTTGACGGGACTGGGGAGCCTACCAAATTAGGATATTTCAGGCGGAGAGGTGCATTCAAAGTCTATTGCAATTGTATGTCAAAATTTTACAGACTGCTCTATCGTTCTGCAATGGGATATCTGGACGCAAAATCGAACCTCACATCTCTTAGACCTCACATTGGATAGTTTCGTGTCCACTCCCCCCGAGTTTGGGCCTGGTGTTAGGTCAATGGCTTCCAATATGTTTGTTCGTCTAAGGTCTTTGAAATATTTCCTCTCCCGGAAGGGTTGCTAAAGAGCTATGGAATGCTCGTCTGCAACAGTGAATATGCAAGGAATGAAAAAATCGCCTGCAGTATCTTGCATCAAAACAAGGTGTCCGCATTGCAATTCTGCTGGTACACACAAGGGCCGAGCATGCAGTGTTCAAGGCACTTGTCGCCAGTACGACAGGGCTTTTCACAGGTAGGCAAGAGCCAAACTGGCAGGCAGAGGCGAATGTGTGGGCATCACACTGCAATGGGAAGCAAATCTTCTACAAGCCCTACTTCTCAAAATCTCATTTTGAAACTTACCTGACTGTCACCGCAGCTTCCCAAGTAGTTGAAAAGCTACTGGAAGACATTCATTATGTAGAGCTCTCAATGAGAAAAACAGTATACAAATCCATCAAGAGACTTACGATGAGATGCACGAGGCCCTTGTCCCCGGAAAGGTCGCCGCACAGCCAGTTTCCATGGCACATGCTCATCCAGTTGGCCCAGGTGTTGGTGTCACAGATAACGCTCGTCATGTTTGCAACAATGACATATTACAGGCATCCCAATGGCACCTCGTCAACATGCTCGGAGACCATGGCCTCAAGCAGTCCTTGATCCAGTACCAATATGGCGAGGGATTGGGAATATCTACAGTCGAAAAGCTGGTCAAGAAGCGTAAACGAGGGGCTGGTGATGTGGGGTGAGAGTGGAAGTGGTGGCATGGTGGCTGTTATCGTGTGAAAGAAGAAGTCAATATCATAAGGGCAGCTGCATATGGCTTTGGGCCACATTGAACCCTAACTATCGCTATTTCCACTGATTTTCCCACCGCTGATTGAAGGTATGTACTGCTCGTCTCCCTGTTGGAATGTCGTGTGATCCTTGGTTTTTATTAGGTGTGTATGATTCGTTGTGGTGTTTTCTGATCAATTTCCGTTGTTGGGTTTCAGTTGAACGCTGTTCAGACTTGTCCCTGCAGTTTTCCATCTTGCATCTTACAGAGGTTCTGTGTTCGCTTGAAAATAAACGATGTAAGAAATGTTGCGAATGTTATGTCATCTTGCGTTGTGTGTTGCTTTTGCAGAAACTGTTTTCACCAACCTGGCACCTCACTTTGTGCTCATGGCAGGGGTCAATGAGAGCCATCTCCGAGCTGTGATTTGGGTTCTCTTCACTTGCACTTTCCACACTCATCATGGCGCATAAGGGACCTGTCTCGGCGTGAAGCCAGCGGATGTTACTTTCACGTCCGACTTCACCACTGTCATAAACAACATCCAACAACTCGAAGACATCGTCTCCACTGAAGGCCATGGCAGACGTGCCTTCATACCTTCTACTGTCCAGGTGACAGTGAATTCAATTTCAACACGCTTTCTTTCATGTATGTACAAATCTGTTGTTCTTCATTCACCAGTAGTAACTCTTTTATAGCCCAAACACTCCGCTGACGAGGTCACGCGCCTTCTTGAAGTGAAACGGGGTGATAATTACGGGGGCTTCAAACTGGAACACATGGGAGAAAGGTGCCTGTGGGTATGTCACAAGAAGCCACCAGGTTATGAGTAGTAGCTGCAATGACGTCATGACCACAGCCGACAGTGAGCCCAATGCTACCTAGGTGGAGAAGAGCAGAACAACCTGTTGCTTTAGAGAGCCCAACATTGCGATGGGTGGGGACAAGGAGAACCAGGAACCGGGTGTATCTGCAAAACCAGCATACTATGCAGCCGGATTAGATTATGTTGTGGAAGCGCGCAGACTGGAATTTGCAGCGATATCTTCACACTACGCCTGACGAGCCTCTTGATTCCATTCAGAAGCTGTGCAGTGCATCCTTTTGTCAGTCAACCCAAGGGCTTTGAGGTTCTCATCAAGCGTAGTTGCTGAGATATGGATTTTGTGGATAACAACAAGATAGTTGACGATTTCATCGAGATAGAGAGTGAGGGATTCCTCGAAGAGGCTGGCAGATCTTCCATAGCTGCGGAATCAAGTATCCTGGTTTGTCCTACAATGCAACATTATCTTCCCCTCGTTGAATACTTCTCACAAGTTCTTCTGCTGTCTCACCCTCTGTCCACCTATCGTTCAGGAGCTCCATTGCCTGATTTTTCATGTCTGTAGATATGGACCAGCCACCCATTCATGTCATACTCATTGATTGCCAGTCAAATGGATATTGGGTAAGCTATGAGTTCTCGAAGAGACTGTATGATTTTTGATTTGTTGATTTCAAACGCCGGTTTCGCCTCGCGGATATTATTTCCCGAAACAACAGTAACAGTATGCTGAGTGTTTTACATGTTAGCTGTGGGGTATGTAAGCAATCATCAATTTCCTGAGTACAATGAGGTGCACTGGTCCAGCACCCACTCCCTAAATGGTATATGATACATGTCTGCGTAGCAAAGGATGTTCTGTGGCCTGGTTTGGAAGTAAAGGGCAGTTGTCACACCCCGCTCTACTTCATTGATGAAATACCCCAGCCTTCCATTTTCGTCACGCATTACCCCTACTAAGTCCAACCGTGCTGACAGCCTCAATGAACTCGGAGCACAGATCTCATCCTCTTCCAGTTCCACGAGCTTCTGAAGAGTGCTTGTGGCAAATTCCTCTAACTCCTTGTCTGCAATTTGGCTGGCTGCCACGGTTGTTGTTTGTGGATCCATGATGTCATCCTGCACATACGGCCTCTGCATTCGCTCACTGAAAGCACGCAAATCAAGGAGTCCTGAACCGGGCAGGGGTTTTGCTCACCTCATTTCCTCCAGAGACAAGCCGTAAAGACATTGCGAGTAATAAGTTTCAGAGAGTCTCATATCCAGTGGCATGGTGTTAACCACACATATCACCTGCATATCAGTTATAACCACCCTCCATTCTCCAACGGATCTCAAGGTTTCAATTCGTGTTTGTGTAAACCATGCAAAATGGGCTTCATCCCCCTGAGGTGTTTGCGGAGCACATGTTGGATTCGGATAGATGTGACGTCCACAGTCACTGCCCTCCCGCTTTAAAACTACACCCAAAAGGGATAGTTGGTCTCCTGGACGCCACAGCGTAGTGATTGGTCTTGGTGAATGGATGATGGAGCTTGCAATCTCATCCAAATAATGTATGATGAGAAGCTTATGTGCTGCCTGCTGACATTCATGAGGAGGGGGCCACACCAGTACATTCTTATGCAAGAGATGAAGGCATTGCACATATTTCTGAACCTTCTCCCATGTTTGCAACCCTGGGGTGGCTCTGCTGGAATCATTGATCAGAGTTATTTTTGCAGACTCAGGCCAAAACCAAACCTAGAATCTACCATCAAGTCAACCCCACCCCATATACAAAAGTATTCGCCAAACAAGCGAGGATAATCACTGCTTGGCTTAGCCATGTTACAGTTTGTCTCCTTTCACATGGTATCTTTCTTCTTTCTTTCTTATGCCGTACCCATTTACTCTTTGGTATGTGTTCCTATGATTGGCTACACTGCCTGATCCTTTTAGGACTGTTTAACTCTTCTTTCTTCGAACTCTAATCCCATGCCGTTATTCTTCCTTACTACCGGAAGGAATTATACCTCGTTACTCATTCTTGCTTACTGCGTTGATCCTTATCTATGGACAGCATCGCCTTCTAGCCGATTCTCTTGTATCGGTTACGTGTTTCCCATTACTCACTTAGTTCTCTCTTATTCTATGACGTTCTACGCTTATGTGTCGCATAGTATAAGTAGTCAGCTGCTTGTACCGTAGTCCCCATTCTTGATCTATGCAATCTAGTGTATTCTTGAGTCCTTGAGCAATTGGCTTAAGACCTTCGCACCTCTGAACCCTTGACCTTAGCACCTCTGTTTATCTCAAGGACGAAGTGTCTCTTCGTGAGTACCTCCCTTGAGACATCCTGGTTCCGCTGCGACCTACAAGAGTACGTCTCGCGTAACAAGCCAAGTACTGCAAGATGGTACAGAATGAGATGAATTTAACCGGGCATTTTCTTTTGAGCCAGTACCACATCAGTACCTGAAGCATGAGCGGTAGGAACAATTCATCATTTAAACAAGCCACTACTTTATCACTGCTATCCAGCTTACCTTTTCATGAAGAAGAAGCGCCTGGTACCCTTTTCGCTTCCTCAAAATGTTACCTGGTTTACCATGGTATAGCATGTTTCTGAGTGCCACACATCAAAGTAGCTCAGTAGCATCTGCAGGTGGTATGTCATAGGTTAACCAATCAATGGACTTTTCAGCCTCTACCACATCCTTAGCCCACATGGGATCAGGAATAACAAGGATGGGACATTGGTTGACTAGAAAACTGGACCCCACCATGAACTCGAACAGTTCTAACGTGCAGAGGTTAGTAATAGTATGAGTGGAGTTTTACCTGGAGTTGATCGATGGAACGAGTTCGAACTCTGATTCAGCAAGATGCAGAAAAACTGAGTATAATATGGGACATCTGGCATTGGCAAAAAGTCTGGGAATTGAACTCTCCAAACTTATCTGGACGTCTGGATGTCCGAACCACGTGCACAGCACAGCTACATGCCGCGACTAAATCTATGCGGAGATTCAACCATTCGAAAGAAGCCAATGCGGCTCCCACCCTTTTTCCACATGGCACCTCGTCTGGCCACGCCAAATTATTTACCAGTCCCGGGCATATCACACTGGCAACCAAGTCCCACCTGAGGCTCGTTGCCACCCGTGTGCATGCTAAACATGCCCCCAACCACTCGTTGCTGCCCACGGGTCCCAGGCGCACGGTGTGCACCCCGTTGCATGCGAAATGTGCCCCAAATGCACCTCACTTAGCCAACACTCACCACTTCCAGTCTCGCACCATCACCACTCACGGTGGATCTGCGCTCTTTTAAGTGGTTGATCACTGCGTACCTCACTTCATAGCTTCGTAGTAACCATTGTTCATTAACATTCATTGATGCTTGTTGTCATCTGCAGTATGTTTCATGACAAGGTGCTCAGAGATGTGCCACAGACATGCACAAAGTGTACACACCACCCCATTTGTCATCCATGTTCGCCCCATCACATTCAAAACACACATGGTGTCGCATTGCACACACTTGTATTCACATGGCAGAGAAGCAAGTCCGCCAGTGGCCACCGGAGTGCATGATGAATGCAACAGTGGCTGGCCATGTGCACGACGAGTCCGCCAGCATCCACCGGAGTGCGTGGTAAGTGCGAAAGTGGCTGGCGGCGAGAGGAACGAGTGCACCAGTGTCCACCAGAGTGTGCAATAAGGGACACAGATTTGTCAGAGGTGAAGTTGACATCGTGCATGTTGAGCATGTAGAGGATATACCAACTCGAACCAAGATCCAACTGCAACACCGACGACATCTTGTGGCATCTCAGGTCGTATAGAACTGACGTCAAAGTTCCTCGCGTCAACACAAACTCAACAAAGAAAGACAAAGCATATGTACCTTTTCCAATTTGGTGTTCTGCACTGTGAACTGGTCTCGTTGGCATGATGGGCAATATCAAGATGTCCACGGATGAAGTGAGCAGAATTGGTGTGCATTGCATCATGCTGCTAGACGACTCCAGTTTGAGGGGGTATACCACTAGTGCAGGGGACGCCAATGGTTATGCCAGCATGAAGCGCCTTAGAAACCCTGACTTCAAAGCCTTCGGGCAGCGAGGGCTGGAGAGCAATCTTGGCATCTAGGACTGTCATCACAGTTGATCAGGAAGCTGATAACAACGAGGCTAGAAGAGAGCGTATGCATGTCACTCGGTCAGAGCCTCATGACAATGATATCCTTCACGTACTGCTTGCGATCATTCTGTAAGGCACAAGCTGGGGGTCACGACACCTTGCAAAATGTTGTGGTTGTTCTTTGTCATATGAAAAATGCTTGGCAATGGGTTCAGGACATACCTTTCATCAAGCTTCCCTGGTCGATGCATCACTACTCTCACCCGTCACCGTCCCGCTCTTGACTGCCTCGTCTCGACACATATCCCGCCACTTCGCCCTCAAGGATGTCGGAAGGCTCTGAAGGTGGGTCTGGACGATGCCGTCGTCGCCTGTCATGTCTACATGGTCTTCCGATGGTGTCACCTGGTTCTTCATCACGTCGGAGTTAAGTGTGTTTGCCTCCGAACACGCATGTGCTGCACTTGTTGCAGGGGTCCCGTCTTCTCGGCACTGCTGTCTGCTGTGACTATGCAGGAATGCCGATGAGGAATTATAATTTGAAAATGGTGTGTGCGAGGCAGATGGTGAGTCCCTGTTGTCAGTTGAGTGTGTTGTCCATGCTGGAGGATTGGACCTGGTTTCGTTGTTGTTGCTTGGAGGTAGGTCCCTCGTGGCTGGTCCCAATGGACCATGGAAGCCGAACGCCATTGCAAGCCTCCCCAGCTGGGAAAGGGCGAGGCGGTGCAGAGGGCGGGAGGCTGAATACGACTTGTTGGGAAGGGTTGAATCCCCCGCCCGAACTGCATTGCAACACGGCATGGCTACACATGACAGGTTCAGAGTGCTCAGAGTGTCCGCACGTTCGGAAAGTTCAATTCAAAGATGTCCTCCACTTTCGATGGCAGATAATTCTGTAGTTAGGTGACCACCTCGGCCAGGCGGCATCTCTGAGGCGGAGGCTCAATGAGATAATCTATGCCGTTTGCATGCTGCCTCATACACCCTTTGAGCCATAATATTGCGTGCTTGATAAATGTGTTTCTACGCTGTTCGTTTGTCTCTCATTCCTATACATCCTGTCCTTGACGTCCGTCAACTCCGCCCTATAGAGCAGCTGCGGGTCCACCAGCCTTGCCAGACATGGTATTGACTATTGGTAGAGCAAGAGTAAAGAGCAAATTGTTTGTTCCAGTGAATGTGGGACATTTTAAATGCCTTATAATCCACAAACAATTGTCAATGCACACAAACAACTGCACAGTCGCTGATTCATTGAGAGAGAGGGCAGGCTGTGTGAGAAAGACATACCAGGTTAGGAAGGCAGAGCTTCAAGTCCCAAGTCCAAGTCTTCGTTCAGAATTCGAAGTTCAGGCTGTTGATTGCTGCTGAAGGAAGTGAGGCAGCAAAGCGAGGGTATTTTGGGTAAAATTGCTGGTGAGGTTTTGTTGAGTGTGGTCACTCAAATATCTGGATTACCTCACTATGTCCTGTGTTACCTTCCCACCCTTGACCCAAGTAAGTTATGAACACATCCACATCTGTGTCGGTGCAGCCCATGCATCCACCCGAACATCAGTTCCGGAATGATTCATTTGCTGGTTTCACCGGTGTCAACATTAGTTACAGTTTGTTGCGTCAGGATTTCCAGTTTGTAGTCCAGCAGACGGAACTGATTCCACCCCGGTCAATCATTCCAGATGGCCTGTTCCTTGTCGTTTGCGCAGACAACATATGTGAGTTAGTCCAGTTATTTCTCACATCCACAGATTTGCGTTGCATTACGCGCGTTATGGTTCACTTCACAATATCATCTAGGAGACTCATAAAAAAGTGTCAGTTCCATTTATATAATATACAAACGACTGCAATATAAAAATTTAAACCATGATGATCACAGAGTGTGACACGACCTTCGCTGATACTCAGCCATGCTTTCAGACGAATATAAACCCCAACTCCAGGAATCGATCTCCACTAGGGACTCAGAATCCGCTGGAAGAGCCGCAAGTTCCAAACTCTTGTGCAAAGTGTCATGTTCTTTCGTACCGTCCTCAAGCACCATGCCAAAGATAAGCTCATTCAGGCGACTCTTACTTCTCCACTTCGCCCAGTCTATATTAAATTATGAGCGCATGCTGATATTTAAATTACCTGGGTACATACCTAATGTCTTGACTTCCCCTTTCCACCACTCAAGTGTGGAATCCACCCAATCATCCTGCAGGACTGGGGTGTCTCTTTGGTGCATCACCATTAAAAAAGGGGAAAGGATGGAGGAGGACATGAATGGTCTTCTTTCCGGCATGGGTTCCTTGCTAGTTTGAAGATCGGCACCGGCTCTGTACCACTTGTCCAGGACCTCAGAAAAGAATTTGGATCAGATCTTATTGGCATAGCTCCCAATTCGTTTCGCATGCTTCTGGAGAGTTGAGGATAGGTGATTGTCAAGGGAGGAGACCCATAGGCAATATATCGTGTGATTTAAAAGCCTCAACCCAAACCTGCATTCATGTGGAATCCATAGCATGAGGCTGTTGGAATGCATCACAGGGAAAGCCCTCCTCTTGTCATCGTATACTCTGCAATGTAGAAGCTGCGGTTGCCAACATTCGCTGCCCAAGGTCTCCTGGAGGAGCCGACCCATCATGGCATCTCCCAGTGCAGGATGTGAGACATGCTATAGATCCAATGCATAACAGTTATTGGCTAGCGATGCTTTGGCTTTTGACTTGACATACCTTAGGTATTTTCAAACCACCGGGTCCATCTAGATGACTTTTCACCAACCTAATAAACAAGCCAATGTGAATCTTATCCCGTTCATGAGCTTCCATAATGGATCCCCAAACACTGCATGAGAAATTGTGTTCAGGGCAATTATTCCGCATGAAAAGGCGTCATTTTGCTGGGCGTGGTCCAAGTGTTCCACCTTGAATGGACCGTGAAAGCAAGAGATCAGCCAGCTTTGGAGGCGGTCTAGAAACAGCTGGAAGGAGTTAACATTCCCACCCAGGGAGTCACCTACGGATCTCTTAGAGCTACTCCAATAGTAGTAATGAAAACTAACCAAATCGCAATATTTTTACTTTGAAGTCAACTGACATAGCGATCCAGTGATTTCCATTGATGTGGAGCAGGAAGTAGAGCTTTGTGGTTGGATTGGAGGCCACTCATTCCTCGATGTCGTGGAGGGCTCAAGTGCTGCCCTGTGAGATGCGTGCAGGCGGCGCCTTCTGAATCACAATTGGAAAGCTCGTATCCAGGAGGAGTGTAGTTGCTCTATATGTGGAAGCCTTGTGCTCCAAGCGGCGAACAAGGCATTCCATCATCAAGTCCATGATGGTATCTGACATCCACTGGTTGCCGAGGAGTCGTGTGAGCTGAAACGTAGTCGAGTGATCCAGGAGTGCAGCATTCCAGGGTAAGACTGAGAACAACTCATGAGCCATTGAAGCCCCTGGTGTCCCCTTGGAGATTGCGTTGATCACCCAATCTCGGCATGCTCTCCAGGACGCCTGGTGGGATGCTAGGCTGCATCTTTCCTGTCAAACTGTTAGCGTCCACAAAGGTGAATGACGAGGTCTACCAGAGCGAAGGTCTGTGATACATTTGGCACCACCCAGCCAAACATCTCTGGCTGTATTATGAAGATGCTGAACTTGTGGAGGCAGAGGCAGTGTTTGAGATTCAGGGGCAGGGATATCCATGTCTGGGTTATCGAAGCTGAACTCCACTTTTGTTCGCTCAATGCAGGGATCGGTGGGCCATGCCATGTTGAGAAACATTGAGACAGGCTCAATAGGACCGGGGGATATTGACATTGAGTGTCTGTGAATCTCTGGTATTGCAAATGCATCGATGTATGCTTTGATGTCTGAGTATGCTGTATCGGTGTATCCACTTCCCACGCACTGTAAAGGGGGTTTCAAAATCTGTTCGGTCAATGGGACTGTAGGTGAACCTACAGTCCGCTGGGGTCGCATTACGGTTTTGGCTGTTTCAAATATTTTTCTTGGCCACCTTATGGTCCAATAGTCCTACATGCGAGGACCCGATTTGGATTCTGCACGTGCCATGATTCGGCAGATTCATCAGGGTTCCCATGCAAACGCTTCCGGCACCAGTATGTTATAGGGGTTGTTTGGTACCAATTTCACAGCCCTCTGGGCAACTCCTGGACCTGCAAGCTCTCACTCCGAAGAGGAGCACATTGAAATGGATGTCAACAAAGTGAAACTTAACTATACACATGGATTCTTTATACATGTAGATGGGCCCTCTTCAGAACGTGCATACCTATGGTATATTATCCCACGAACAAGGAACAGCGGCGACCGCCCAAATTGTAGCCATGACAGCTAAATTCAAAACGTTAGACCACTTTTCACCAGGCATCACTTAGCTTTTGCTTTGCGCTGGTTTATCAGAACAAACAAACCTTTCCCAAATCCAGAAGAGTTCAACTCATCAACTTCATGAACAATGCCATATGGAATTGTCGTCACAATGTTACCCCGTGCAGCAAAGGAATAGATAGTTACGATGTTGGCCCATATTTGACTCAGAGGCACATCAAGTTTCAGCTCATAGTGCCAGTGAGTGTATCGTACGACTCAGCATTGTTGGTACTTAGTGGCTATGCTTTTTTGGTGCCAGGTAAACTAATGTAAACTGAAACTTGAGTCGGACGCAGTGGAAAGCGGTCTAACATTTTGAATTTAGCTGTAAACATTGGGAGGGTAATAAGTCCCATCAAAATCCAATGTAGTTTTTTCCAGAGCGCTGGCTCCAAAGTCCGTGCCTGAATCTTGACGAACTGAAAATTCTGGCGGAAGAACCGAAAATTAAGATGCGAGGCTGAGGATACGGAGTCAAGCACTGACCGAACTCCATCTAGAACAGCTCGGTTCACTAGCCAACGCGATTACAGGATAAGAATACTTCAAGCACAAACCAAGGATAGGATTTACTGGACAAAGTATGAGTGGCCAACACAATACCAAAGGTCAAGATCGACTGTCAACGAAACTCACATTCAGTATCCCGGACAGGTCTCAGAGAAAGCGCTTGGAACTTACAGGACGGAAGAATACTAGAAGGTTGAACAGCTAGCCTCGACAACAAGTGCACGAGTGACGAACATGATACAAAAGGTCAAGATCAACTGTCAACCAAATTAACCTTCAGCATCCGAAACAGTTCGCAGAGACAGTGCGTGGAACACAGCACAGAAAAAGTCTTTTCGGAGGTCGAACAGGTCCGGTTGTCCATCTGTCGTACCATGCATGTTGGTCGCCAATTGAACCAAGATCGAGTGAGCTATGACTTTTCAAAGACTGTATGGATTTTTTATTTTTTGAAATTTCAAACACCGATTTGGTGACGCGAACATTGATTTTGGAAACAATAATGATATAAATGGTGAGTTCCATGCTTGTAAGTTGTGGGTACCAGGCACTGGGCATGATGGACAGATGAATTTTGTATGAGGGTACAGGTCTGGGGTTGGTGGTAGGAATGAGTGCAGCAGGTTAAGTAGTCAGACCTAACACTTCAAGATCAGATGATATTTCATTCTGATTATATGAGGTGATGCGCCCGCACCTGTGCGATTCCACTTCATACTAATTTGAATACACCTCTTTGCCTGCACAGAGTACCCCCCATCCTCATGAAACCCAACAGTCAAACTTCTCCAGTTCATAGTGTATACATTGCACAGGATGAAGTTACATTCCCCCGTCACCCTTGCTGCCCTCAGCGGCCCCTCGTCCTCCTGCAGTGGCTCAAGGCCCGTTTTCCAACCGCTCTGAAATATGGGGACACCAGTTGATTGTATCGGCCTTCATACTCGCCTCCAAGGTTATTTCCGACAACACTTACTCCAACAAATTGTGGTCCATCGTCACCCAGGGCATGTTTCAGCTGCAAGAAGTCAACCAGACGGAAAGAAGAGATAAGTGTTAGTATCTCGAGTGGGAACTAAATGTCGATGCGGTTCCACAAAGGGATTGCGAAGAGATGATTCACAAGGCCTTTGTTGGTCCTGGCCCCTATCCTATCAAATGGAGTACCATTGGCGGCGGACATTGCTCTGCTTCATCTCACATTGGGCATCACCACATGGTCATGTTGTGTCAATAGCATGGGCAGCAGCATTTATCACTGGCATTCCCATGGACCATGAGTAGCTTGGATGCGTAAATGAGTAGGGATTTATTGGGTGGTACGAGTTCATCAAGTGCTGTTGTATATACAATTCTCTGACATTTCACTTGTACTATGTAGTTTTCATTGAAACGAGGGGGTCATTTCTCCCATAATCATCTAAGTTGCATCATCATCCCCTGTGAGGTCAATAACTTCATGATGCAAAGTCACAACACACCCGTGATCATTTTGGCTTTGCTCCCGCTGCTTCCCTGGCCTTGCTGAGCTCTTTGGAGGTCCGTTGGACTCACTCGCAGATGGGAGAAGAACATCGGAATCTGGGATGACGATCGGGTTGCTTATGGTCGGCGTCTCGAAGTTGCGGTCGTAATGCTTTGTGGGGCTCAAGACCAGATGGCCAACCACCTGGCTGGCGAACTCGGCCTGCTTAACGCTGAATAGGTCGTTTGAGTGTTTTTGCACCTACTACTGTTATAATTTGTGCCAAAGTTACCATACATTTAAACGTGCGAGCCTGCAATGTTCCATCATGCACATCCAACCAGGAAAATCGCGCACACAAACGAGTAAATTGCGCTGATTTTTTTGGAGTTGGGAGGGTCACACAGCCAACCTTTGAACATAGTGTTTCTATGGCTTGACCCCTTCCACAGGTACAGGCAGAGCTATGCATAGAATTTCAATGTGCCCCTTACAATACATGCTAGCTACAACTACCAAGTCACCATTACACATGAGGTGCAAATTTCATGGATGGACTGTATGAGGAGTAGTTCTCCTCCATCTCTGAGAGAGGGAAATCATGATGGAAAAAATAGTTCATGACCTTAGAGCCCTTATAGACCTGCTTCAAGAAAGGGGGTCGAGGAAGCCAGCCTGACGTCCACTGGCACCTGTTGCAAGTGAACTTGGCAAAATCATGATTGTCTTGCCGCTTTCTGAGGTTTGACTTTATGTTATCTGGGCCAGCTTGACAAAGCTTGTTGCTGCAGGAATGATCCAATCCCCAGACCCGGCCAGTTAGGGGAGATAAGATATATTTGCGGCTGATGAGTTGGCCAGAATTTGTTTTGGCCACCAAGACGATGGGGGTGTGAGACAGCAGATCCCATTGTGCAGGTATATGTTCGTCTAGTGCTTGTTCGATTGGGCGACGGCCAATGTACACCTCCTGGGCTATGTATGTGGAGAATAAATGGCATCACTGCTGTGGGTTGGATTAAATGACCGGAGAATCCCACAAGGAAGTCCAACCATCCGCTGACAATGGCTGATTAGCAACTAACAAACCAAGTGTTTCTAGCCTTACCTATCAACTAGAGGGAGAACGCTAGTGAGAAAATGTTCTCTAACAGCAAATGCAGGTCCGCACATCAGTAAAACGAGGCCCCTGGTTCCCATCATATTGGTAAGTTGGTTCCATACTTTGGGACCAATGTACTGTTGTAATACCTGCTCTTATTGCGCTAAGGGTGCCTAAGGACATGGTAAATAGGCAAAAAAACTCACGAGATCCGCTTGGTCCAACAAAGAAACATCGGCACTGGTCCGACTGTGGACTACCAGACCAATCGACTCATCGCTGTGTGTGTCCAGGAGAATGAGAACATCAGCTTGGAGGGAGCTCTTGAGAAAATTCAGAGCAGGTTTAAGCACTGCGTGAATCTTCAGCAGACACCCATTTCCTGCCAGGAGTTGAACCTTGGTAGATACAAACTATGTGGGGGAATAAGTAAACTCAGCAAAAAAGATAGCAGGAACAATCACTCGGTCAAGCTCAGCTGCGAACATAGCTCTCAGCTGGTTGTGAAGAAGGTTGAAAGGATAAAACTGTTCAGGAGGGTCAAATAGAATTCCATGAAAGACCATTGGCCGGAGGGATGGTTTTCCTCTGAGATAAACAGCGTCGGGCATGCATTTGTATTGAATCTTTGTCAGGCATCTTTCAGAATCTAGGATAAAGCAACCTCACTGTTAAGGCACAGTTTGATCTGAGTGTGCAAGGAAGACAAAAGAATGGGTCCGTGCCGAGCTCCCTGATGCATAGAAGACTGTTTGATTTCAAATGACACAAGGTATTGAGGCAACCAGGCTCGGTGCATTGCTTTAGAAGCCCGAAGTCCTTGCAGCTGGTGCAAGACCCAACTTCTGATGCGTAGTGGCACCACATTAGAATCTACAACCAGCTAAGAGGTGTATCACCTACCTGTGTTATCTGTCACATGATAGCGAGCCAGCCTGAGAACTTCCAGTCCTTCTACGGACACGCTATCGCCTCCTACAGGACTAAGATAAATGTTGCTTCCTGAAGAGGATAGAGGTGTAAAATGCACCGGATTGAATTGTTCCACCCACACCAATGGGATAATATATCCCTACAACAGATCTACCTTGGGATTGTGGCAAGGAAGGCTTTGCACGACCAACTCCGGAAGCCTGCAAGCTATTTTTTCGTTCAGGTTGCTGGAATCGCAGGGTCCTCTGCGATTATTGACGTGGTGGCTGCATGACCAGGGTATGCGCAATGATGATACAAGCGACCAAGCTACGAGGAGTGACCATGATACAAGAAGACACCAGGATATGAAAGGTGACCAGAGTACAAGCAGTGGGCTCTGTTCTTTTTGAAATTCATATATATATATATATATATATTCTCTCCATGCTTCTTTGATCTTCCTTTGCTTTTGCTCTTCTAAAGTGTGGCATGCTTACAGGGAATTGAGCACCAGTTCTATTCCAAATCCACTTGATATTCCTGATATATTTGCCCTGCAAATTTGCAAATTTGTAACTTTGGGTGAGTTTAGTTTGCTTTCTGTATATTTGATGTATCCAGAGATCAATTCTAAGCATAGCTCATTAATTTACATCTTCTTTGATCTGATTTCAATCATTCATGAAATTGACAGGCACTAACTATGCCTATGAATTCCAATGCCAGATTGTAACTTTTTATGAGTTGTTTATTCTTACTTGAAGATTCCTACCATATTAGTTTAGTTTATACTATTTATTAAAAGCTCAAGAGCTTAATCATCTCTGTATAAATACAAGTATATGACATGCATAGGACAGCAATATACATACTATGAGTGGATTCAAAATAGAACCATGCTCAATTTTGCTTCATAATTACTATCCATATGTCTCGACGTCTCCGGTACCGGACACCGTCCCCGTCCCCTTTGCCTTTTTAGGCTGCCGGACCCTTTTCCTCAACGTCACCGTCCCCGTCTCCGCCTCTGTCCCCCTCGCTTGAACTCGCTTAGCGTCCCTGTTCCCTCCCTTGGCATCCCTGTCCCCTTCCCTTGACGTTGTTGTCCCCGTCCCCGTCCCTGTTCCCGTCCCCGTCCCCGTGCCTGTCCCCGTCTCCATCCCCGTGCCTGTCCCCCGTCCCCGTGCCTGTCCCCGTCCCCATCCCTGCGCCTGTCCCCCGTCCCCGTGCCTGTCCCCGTCCCCATCCCCGCGCCTGTCCCCTGTCCCCGTGCCTGTCCCCCATTCCTGTCCCCTCGCTTGCATCCCTCTTTGGCGTTCCTTTTCGGTTCCGTCCCCCCCTCCCCCTTTGGCGACCCCGTCGCCTAACCTGGCTCCTTGCTTGGCGTTCCTGTTCGCTCACCGATGGCCTGTTCCTGCCACTCATTCCTGTCCCGCCCCCTCAAGTTTGTAGACGTGACAGCCATGCATCTCAAGACCACGACATCACTCCCTTGTCGAGGAACCACATCTCCTGATCCATCATTTGGAACTGCATAGGTTTGCTCGTAAGCTTTGTCTAGCTTAACGTTGGTCTTTTCTTCTTCCTCTTTGTCTTTTTCTTTTAGTAGAGACTGGAGAAAGTGCCGAAGAATCCGCCCCGGTTGATGTACAAAAACCCTGTGCTAAACATCTCTCTTGTGTCTGAGCAGATGTACTACCCTAGTCTAAACTAACTGACGCAATGGAAGATATCTCGTGGCTGATTCAGAACGCATTACGCTGACTTGGGCGGTGACTTTCCAACGATGCCGAAGGTGAGGAGGTTGGCGCAAGTAAATCCGCGTCTGGTTGGTTGGGGACGTGGCCCATATCTTCTGGAACGGCCTATGATATGTACTCGCATCATGGCTTCAAGACTTTGAATGAAGTCGCTTTGTGGCAACGCTATCCTTCGTCCGGTGTGACAGCGTCGTCGATCCAGGGCCAGGTCAGGGTTGTGAGAGGCATGCTAGCGCTGTGTAACGAACGTCCCGGTGCCTGGAACAGGGTGAGCGGGGCAACACATGCGAGACAAGCGCCCCAGGCACTGTAAGCGGTCAGGGGTGAAACTACCAGCGCAACGCAGTGAATTGAAGCATTCAGTCCTGCTAATAAGCCAGACCTGAGATAACAGGGCGAGCAAAGGGGACGCAGTTAGTCGACGGGCCCAAGCAATGTAGACATGGAAACGTGCTATGCTACGGCGACGGTCGAATGAAGGGGTGCGGTTAGCAGCAGCAATAAAACGGCGTAGAGCATTCGGCTGGGGAGACCTTTCTCCACGACTTTCTTGCCGTTACAAACCATCCTCGTCGTCTACAACCAGCCTATCCATGTCTGCTAGCGGAACGCACAACGTTACTTGCAACACGGCCAACTGCTTGGCCCCGAAGAGTTCCCCCGGAAGGCGACACGATTGGAACTATCACCTCGTTCCGGTTCCTTTCAAACTCGGACGCTCCACCCTTTGCTTCCAGCTGGAGGGGGGGAAGCTCGTCTGTCCTTTCCAAGGGTGTAACACCTCCTTGAACAGGAGGGACCGTGCAACTAAGCACGCGAGGACTCACGGCCTCGACGAGAGCGTGAAGATTTTCGAGGGCCTGGTCGGTAAGCACCCGGCGAGACTCTGCGCTTCGCTGGACGGCCGCCTAATATTGCATCCCTAGGGGACAACGAGGGGCCCATCTCTGGGCCAAACTTCGCTGGAATATTAGATCAGCGAAACGAACCGAGTGAGTGACTTTGCGACGGAGTGTTTCGGTTTCGGTGCTGACCGACGGTGCGACGCAGGTGATCAGATGCAGGGGGGAGGTCCTGACGACGCGACGGGTAAGTGGGTTTGGGCTGAGAGGGAGGTCGACTCCATGCTGACGACGTCGTGCGACGCAACTTAGCAAGCGAGCAAGCGGCCCCTGGTCGGCCAGTGCTCCAACCTGGAGTTGACTATCTGCAGGGAGGCGGGCTGCTGGACGCCCTCGGCATTTGGTTTCATCACGGCCTGAAGCTGTTCGTATGCCGAGCTTGCCAGGTCTGCCTCACTTCGGAGGTAGTCAAGGGCCACTGCAAAGCCCAGCACCACGTAGCGATCGGGGATGCGGCCACGGAAGCATTTCGGGCGTTCTGTGAGCAGCATCAAGTTCACAAGCGGCCCGAGGACGCAGCGCTCCCTTGCCCAGGCGGGCCTGCAGTGCAGGGACTGCCCCCCCCGGAGGCTGGCCTGGCATGCGGCATCCCAGGCTGTCTTTACTCCGTCAAGGACCTAGGGACCATGGCCAAACACGAGCGGAACCAGCACGGACGCGCACCGCTGCACGAGCACACGCACAGGCCTTGCAAGGTGCAGACCCTGTTCCAAGGCCTTGGCAAGGCCTACTTCGAGGTACAGCCGGAAGCGAAGGAGCCAGAGGGTTCACGTTTACGGGACGCCCTTAGCAAGGTGGGAGCTTCGTCGGACGGGAGTGGGGAGGCGGCGATCGCCACCGACCAGGACAGAACGCCTCCAGCGCTGCTGAGGGTGACCGGTTGGAACGACCACTTGCCCGACGTTCGCGCCAAAAGGACGCTGCGCGCGAACGCCTTGGCCCTGAAGGCAAAGCGCAAGGCGGACGAGCTCGGCGGCATTCTCCCCGGGCTCGACGCCGCGGTTGACAAGGTCTTCGAACGGGGACGTACGGTGTTGAACGGGCGTTCCAGCAAGCTTACCGTGCTGAAGCTGCTGATGCACGGGGAAGACATACCCAGCGAAGGGTGAGCAACGTGCAGAATTCTAGTCAAGGCATCCGCTCACCATGAATTACATCCGCAGAGCGAAGCACTGGAAGCCAGTCCCGGCCTCCAACGAGCAGTATTCGGCAATGGTCAACGAACTGTTGGCGGCGATCCTCAGGTCGTCTTCACTTCCGTCGACCAGCGAAGGCTTCAAATTCGTGCTGTCAGGAGAGCAGCAGTCCAGCCTGCAGGAACTCGAGGACGCTCTGAAAAAGAAGGACGCAGATGGGGCAGCTTCGTGCTGCCAGAAACTTTTATGGAGCATCGTATCAGCCAAGGGCGGGGACCCCTGGCAGGACGTTACGCAGCAGTGGGTATGGCTGAGGGCGCTGCGCCCGGACGGCAATTTCTATGGGGCGGGGGCGCTCACCCCAGACTTGGCGAAGCTCAAGTATATGATGCGACAGACGACGCTGCTGCAGGCGTTCGTCGAACAGCCGGAAAGCGAGGAGGAGTTGGCGGAGTGAGTGGCGACGTTCACAAAGCCGGTCATGAAAGCTAACCTTGGGTTGCCAGGCGGGTGGGGAAGCTACACGCGTCAGTGCTGAAGCTGGGGTCGCTGACGCCCTTCAACTTTGTGACGGAGCTGTCGCAATATGCCTCGTCCTTGGCGATGTCAGAAGTCAAGGACCCCAAGGTCACGATAACCAACGACTATCAGGCATTCACGGTCGGGACTCAAACGATGTCACTGGACCTGCTGCGCGAAGGACTGCGATCGGCGATCGACAAGGTTTGGACGACGTACAAGGACATCGTTCAGTGCAACCGGGTCGTGCCAGAAGAGATCCATGTGGTCGACGACCTTTCGAACGACCTACGGGGCTACAGCTTCTTGGACGAAAGGCCGTTCTGCGAAAAGCGCCGGCACATGTTCAACCACCTCGTGGACGTTTACCGACTCGCCCACGTAGACTACGAGGACAAGCTTTGCTGGGACATCCCTCAGGTAAAGCAGCTGCTTGCAAAATGCGAGAGAATGTGGGACAACGTCCTCCACGTGCTGTTCATCACGACTGGGGTTTCGACGCGGGCGTCTCAGTTTCTGCGAACGCAAATAAGGAACGGCGACCGGCAGCGTAACGTTCAGTTCCGGAACGGGGAGATGTTCTTCCTGACGAGGGACAGCAAGACGAGCAATGCGGCTGGAAGGGACTCTTGCATCCCATCGTTTCCCCCTCCACAGGTTTCCAAAATCTTGCTGGAACTAATCGGAGGCGGTCTGCGAGAGGCGGAAGCATTGCTGGTCGGAGTCGCCTATGGCGCAGAAGCGATGGAGATGCATCGAACGTGAGGCTTCCCGGTCAGAGTCGCGTTTTTTTTCGTTTTCTAACCTGGGTATTCGTTGGGACAGCTACCTTTGCATGCGGGAGGGGAAGAGGCTGGAACCGGAACAATTTTACTCCAGGTTTTTGGCCAAGAACGGCGAGCTGTTCGATTGCCCTTGGGGCTGCCGGGACTATCGCCAAGGGGCGATCGCGATGGCGAGGCACTTCATATCTGCCGACGCTACGTTCACAGCGCTGGACGACGCGCTCGCAGAGGCTGCAGACCACTCGACCGACGTCGATCACGGGCACTACGGAAGAGTGTTCGGCGACCATCCGCGTCTCACGCACAACGACATCGAGAAGCAGCGATGGATATGCCAGGAGTGGCATTCCTTCCTTGGCCTGGGCCCATTCCCGGTGCAAGAACCAATCGCCGCGGTAAGATCCCGGGGCGGTCGGGTCGACAAGGATGCGGTGAAGTCCGTGCTGTCAGAGATGCTCCCTGATTTCTCCGCCGCGGTCGCAGAAGCAGTAATGAACAGAGTACAAACGTTCCTCTCTGCGGCCAAACCGCTCCCTGCTGCCTCTACATCTCATGCCGACGCCCTATCCATACCTTCCAGCCCCCCTCCCGCCGACGTCGAGACGGACGTGGAAATTGAGATTGAGGGCCCCGTCGAGAAGGTTCGAGGTTCCGTTCGCAAGTCCCATCCGGGGGCTGCCGTCGTCCCTTCATCTTCTCGCCGTTGCCAAGGCCCGCCTCCCGCTTTCCCCCATCTTGGAAACCGCGCTTCAGCTAGTAAGCCCGAGCATAACCTACCGTCCGCGAAGGGCCGCCGGTTCCAGATCGAGCTTGGCGTCTTTTCTTCAGACTCACCCGGCCCAAGCACCCCCAGCAGGCAACTCGCCGAGCGCCAGAGCAAGGGGAAGGGGAAGGAGAAGGAGTTGCAGCAGGAGCCTGTTGTCACGACCCAGATATTCTCCGACCTCGACTTTTCCTCCCCTCCTTCCCGTCCTGCTCCTCACCGAAGGACGCCGCTGCATAGAAACCCCACGGCG
This sequence comes from Xerocomellus chrysenteron, assembly GCA_038093415.1. NCBI lineage: Eukaryota > Fungi > Basidiomycota > Agaricomycetes > Boletales > Boletaceae > Xerocomellus > Xerocomellus chrysenteron. Next base: position 28,353 of record JBBPSD010000130.1, on the reverse strand, counting down.
GCACCGCAAGCCTCAAGCTCTCACCCCATTTGTCTCATCGGGCAGAGGAAGAGATGCGCTCCCGAAGCGCTAGATGACTTTGATCAGGAGCAGGTGGTGGAGACGCCGCCAAAGCGGGCGCGCAGGGGCACAGGCGTACCAAGTAGGGCCCCGTCTGTGACATCTGACGACGACATGGGAGACGCCAATGCCGACCTCGGCTTCGACCGCGATTCCATGGACGACTTCATTGCTCCGTCCACTCCAGACCCTACGGCAGAGATCCAGCGCAGTTCGATTCGCTCCGCCATCGCACGCATCGTTAGGGATCCAAACGCTCGGGAGAAGAGTTCAGAGCAGATGGATGCCATCGTGGCCATTCTGAACCGGGACCCAAGGGACATGGCCGTGGTGATGAAGACGGGAGGAGGCAAGAGTTTGCTCTGGACCGTACCCCCCCTGCTAGGCCTAGAAGGCATTTCTGTGGTCATCTGCCCGTTCAAGTCGCTCATGGAAGAGCAGTACCGGCGATGCGTGCAAGCCGGCGTCCGCTGCCATGACTATGGGGCGTCGAAGGACGTGCGCGAGGACGTGCAAAACCTGTTCTTGCAGGTGGAGCACGTCAGCATGAACGTTTTCCAAAGGCAAGCTATTTATTCCGCACGCCATGCGCCGCTGGTGATTGACGTCTCGCTTAGTCTCTTAGTGCTTCCTCTGGGACGAAAAATCAAGAGGGTTTTCGTCGACGAGTTCCACGACTTGAGCCAATGCCATCCAGACCGCCGTCCAAAATGGGACGCGTTGGCAATCCAGTGCAGCCAGATGGACATCCAAATAATCCTCTTGTCTGCCACGTGTCCCCCATCGATGGCGGGCGCCCTCCTCCGGCCGTTCAAAATGCACCAGAGGTCTGTGAACTTCATCCGAGGGCCAACGGACAGAGAAGAGATCGGCCTCCATTACATCAGGGCGCTGTACACGGCAGATAACGTCCCGCTCCACAGAATTGTGGCATGCTTGCATGGCATGCTGAAGCCCGAGGAACGAATGCTCGTATTCTTCAACAGCAAGCAAGAGCTGGCAAAGTTCGCGAGCAAATCCGGATGCGCGGCGTACCACAGCGACCTGTATGAACAGGGGAACACGCGGGAGGAGAACCTGCAGCGATGGGATGCCGGAGAAATGAAGGTCATGGCTTGCACGACCGGGTTCGCTCAGGGCATGGACCGACCCCACGTGAGGTTTGTGGTGATGAAGGAGCCCGAGTACGGACTGCTGGTGACGATGCAGATGATGGGGCGGGCAGGAAGGGACGGAAAGAAGTCGCATGCATTTGTGGTGGACGCGAATGTGGCCCAAATATTTCCAACTAACAACCTGCTCTCCAGCACCGCAGTCAAACAGGTACTAGGGAACGACGCAAGGTGCAGGGTGTTGTCCACCACCAGGGCCCTCGACGGCGGAGGCCATGCATACAAATGCAGCGACCGCCCGAGTCGAGTGGCCTGCGACGTTTGCAATCCGACCGACGCCGTCCATCGAGCCGTAGTTGCCGCCAGTAAGGAAGTGAATGGGCCCATCAAGCCGCTGCCTGGGGCTCGTCAGCCCAGGCAAGCCAATGGGGGGATTCAGAGAGCCAGCGGGGGCGAGAGGCCGGAAGCAAAGGTGAGGTTCGCACGTTTGGTCGATGAGGTTACTCACGACGGCTCTGACAGGGACCGCCCCTCTCGCGCGTGATAGTGCGCCCAGAATCTGACGTGAACTCGCAGAGGCAGGGACCGTCGAGGGTGAGGACCATTCGTCCGCTCCACGCGCTCTGGCTCAGTAAGCTGACGCTGGGTTTGTCGCAGGGAAACATGCAGCCGGCCCTCTCGCAGGACAGCGACGACCTGTATGGGCCTCCGGAGCTCGACTCAGCGATGGCCTGGGAGCTGGCGGAGATGGAAGGCCTCCATGGCCCCCCTCTGGAACTCGGGAGAGGAGAGGGCCAAGGCGGGTTGGTTCGGAGCTCGACTTTGGCAAACCTGCCGCGGGTATCGAACGAGGAATGGAGCGAGCTGAATGCGCGCGGTGTGCTGCAGCGAAGCGCATCACAGCCGGAGGGAACGTCTGCACAGCGTGCTGCAGAGGCACAGCGAGTCAAGAAACAGAGGCTGGACCGGACCAAAAAACTCAACAAGTACGTGCCGGTGTTGAAAGACAAATGCCTCGTGCACTTGCTGGACAGAGTGGAAATTTTTCCGGACCATTTCCCAGCGCCTTGCTCGGACCTGGATGCAGTCGGCGAGAGGTACCAGACTTTCCGAAAGCGATTCCGTTTCAAACGCTTCATGTACTGTTTTACTTGCGGGCTTCCACAGGGTCGGTCTCGCAACGGAGAGGGGCCCGAATGTCACGAGGCCTACCAACCCGGGGGGGCGAAGTGTCCGTTCCAGTACGTGATTTTCAAGACGGCGTTCATTGCTGGGCACAAAAAGGACATGCTGGCGTCGATGCGAGGGGAGTTGGGAGTGCCGGGCAATACGGTGGAGGAATACATGGACTGGGTGACGTCGGAAGAAGAGGTACCGGGCCGGTATCACAATGCGATCGAGGCATTCTTGTGGTGCTGTGAGCGGCTGGAGAGAACGAACCCGAGGCTGTTCTTGTAGCAATATTTCGCTAGGATTGGATTCACGCAGCAGCCGAAATCATACCCTGCCCTTATGGCTCAGGCGCTGCTTCCTTTCATGTCAATCTATTTACACGGCTGCTTCCTTGGTCTCTGCAACCCAGGCGAACACGTTCTGCAGCTGCGCAGCGGTGGATATTTAAGCCAAAACCATCCTAGCAGGAGCAAGTTGCTCAGCATGAGCCGCAGCCCTTCGGCTCATCAGGGCTTCAGCGAGGCTGAGCGCCAGTTGCACGCAGGCCATTCGCACCCCAGAAGAGCCCGCTCGCCAGCATACCTCTTAAAGCTTGGTTTCTCCTCTTCTCCTTCAGAAAAAAACCGGACGACCTACAGCTGCGCACCCGTCCCGCCTTCAGAATTGCTGAAGCAAAGCTACTGAGCCACGTATGTTCTCTGGAGACGGCAGGTAGTCATTTCTGAAGCTCAGTTTCAAGGCATTCGGGACGTAACTCTCCACGCTGGTGGAAGGCGGAGCCGTAGGATCTCCGCTTGTTTATCAGTGCGTCAAAGGCCACCCGCGACGCAACGTGCTCCAACGAGTCCTGGTTGGCCGCTGTCCAGGGCATGTTCCAGCTGCGGGAGATCGCCCAGATAGCGAGAGAAAATGCGCCAGTATCTTGAGCGGACGCTCGATGTCGTCCAGGTCTCCTCCAGAGGGTTCAAGTAGGCGATTCAGAAGGGCACTGTTGGTCCCTGCCCGAACTGCGCTCAGCCATGGCACCTGTCGCAGCCATCCAGGTTGCAGAAGTCCTCTCTATTGACATTGGGAGTGCGAGCCTCAGTCTTGAGAGGTTCGGGCATCTACTACTGGAAGGGCGAAGCACGCAGGGTCGTCAGATCCCATCAGGTAGCTTTGGATATGCCCTCAGAATATCGCATATGCGAAAAAGATCACGAAATGGCGGTTCGAATTCAGCTACAAAGTTGTTGTTATTCATGCAGGATGGCGAACGGCGCGTAGGTCGGCTGTGAAATTACAACGGAAGGAAAAGAGAGGCATTCATGGCGCGACCAGGTAGCTGAAACTTGCCGCGAGAAGGCCGGGATGTCACGCGCATGGGACAGAAAACAGCAACTTCGTCCGAAACGCCAGCAGTTTACCCTCGCACAAGAACAGCGCATTGCACGTGTATTTGGGTCGATGTAGCTATAGACATCGGCCGCTATACAGAAAGAACAAAAACAACAAAAACGAAAACCGCGTCTGAAAAGTGTTCACTGTTTGGCTTTTTGTTCAGGCTTCCGCTCCAGCGAGATCCTTGGAAACGTGTCGAGAAGGTGGGCGGGCGGAGGATACGAGTGCCAAAAAACGTCAGGAAGGCCGGGAGAAAGCATCGGCACCACATTCGCGACGACGTCGTACTTCAGCCTGCACGACTTCCAGCCGCACAGAGAGCAATGGCAGCGGATCGCACCCTTGTCTAGACGAAAAGTGAAGTCGGACGGTACGACGTCTGTGCAGCCGCGGCCGCACGTCCTGAATTGTACGCCCCATGCATTGAAGGGCGGCGCGTGCTGTGCGACTTGCCTGCATATAATTTCGACGCCTGCCGGCGGGCGTTCCTTGCAGATGATGACGACGGGAGATGATTCCAGGAAGGCGGGAGCGGATTTGATCGCCCTCGTGAAGGCCGACCAGATGCTCGGGGGGAAGCCGTGGTTTGCGTCGGCGGGGTTGTCGATCGCCACTGCCCGCACCATGTTGGAAACGAAAGCGCGAGCATGCGCCGGAACCACTGCAGGTCCCGTGAAGGCAATGATGAAGTCGAAAGCACCGCTTGGCTCTTTCATCAGCGGGAGTCTCGCATGTATTGCAGGATCAACACTCACCTCTTCACTAGCCCAATGGCTTCTGCCAATCGCGGCGGCGAACGAACGCCAGGTCCTTGCGCGACCAGTATGAGCCCTCGCCACCCTCCGCGGGAACCCGCGGTCTCTTGGAACCAACGCCGGTGTTCGACTCTCGGCGTCGCGCATGCTTTCGCACTGCTCTGCATCGCTGCCGCCATCAAGTCGGTGCCCAGAAACGAACTCACGATGTCCGGCAGCGTGCTGTATGCCGACCTGCCGCCGTCGCTTCCATAGAAGAGCGCCCCGGTGGTGAGGCTAGAGGGAGTTTGCAACACAACGATATAATTTGCAGGACTTTCTGAATCTGCTGCTCGACGCAGAAAGTCGACGGCAGGGCTCAAGCTCGAGACTGCGGCCCGGCTCCCACTGACCTTCAGCGTCACGTTGGCAACCAGCAGCTAGTTACACGCAAGGAAAGCGTAAGCCGGCGGTCCTGGGAGGCAAGAAACGAACTCGCATTTTCTGGGCGCACGGTGAACTCGTTCTCGAGGTCTTCCTGCAGGGCACGTTGCAGGTATCCATCCGCCCCCTCTTCTGGCGCGACGTGGACGGCCACGAGCGGCCAGAGGATCTTCGATTGCGTGCGACCGGCGTAGCCCAAAAACATGTACTGCAGGAGTCGCATCAATCATTCGTCTCCGTCTTCGTATGCCATGGCGCACCTCGTTGCGGAAATTCATACGCGCACAATGTGGACACAGGAAATCGGGCACCAAACCTTGCCTGAAAGCCACGCACCCTTGTGTAGAGCTGTCCGGCTGTTCACACACCGTCGCCTTGCAGGTGTGACACGTACGCGAAACAGCGGCCTCGCGGCCGCAGAAATTGCAGAATCTGTCATCCGGAACCAAGAGCGTCACGATGGGCGGAAGATTGTGGCGCGCCGCCGGCCGATCTGCAGAGTTGAGCATTAGCGGCCAACTGCCGGATCGGGAAAAGAAAGCAATGCGGCAATGAAAATACCTTCGTCCACCTCCATGGCATCGACGATGTCGAGGGCTGGGTTTCGGATCGCGTCCGAAGGTTTAGCCTTGCTCAGGCTGGCGCCCACGGCAGCGAGGATGGCAGCTTTGGATTTTGCTTTGGGTGGCATGATGTTGCAGCGTTAAGGCGACAGTGAGAAGATTAAGGTGGTCCCCGCAATGCCACATTGATGCCACATGCGCATTTATGTGCAAAACATTCTCACGCTTCAACCTCCGCATGAAAAAGAGTCAGTGGGGCTCCGTTCCAAAAGCGGATGGGCCGGACTGAATGTAACGCAGCACTCCATCAGATCTAGCGAGTATTTTAGCCTAGCTCGGCTGCGGAGGCTGCCCTACCAGCATTCGCAGCCGCACGCGCTTCGTGTGGGGGAACGCAGATGAAATAAACAATCTACAGGACTCGTTTCTTATGCGTAGCAGCGACGAAGATGTTCTCTAGAGATGTAGACGGCGGATATTCATGCCAAAAAACGTCAGGCACAGTGCTGCTCAGCCTGAAAAGCTGCCCTTCAACGTCACGGAGCTTCAGTGAGGCCGACTGCCAATTGCACAGCCGGCAGGTCATTCGTACCCCAACGTCGTTGTCCCTGATGATGAAGTCGTATGGAGACGGCCTGCATTCGGCCGTCGCGCATGCAGTGAACTCGAAGCCCCAAGCTCTAAGCGGGGGACAGTGCAGTCCGATCTGTCTGCACTTCACCCCTTCCCCGCGTTCCCTGTAGATCACCACCACGTTGTTGGTATGCAAGAGGTTTATATCCCTCCCAACCACCCGCGCGATCGTCTGCCAGACATTATCCGTTTTGTCGACCCCGATCGCCTCGATCGCGTGGCTGATTGCAGCCTTGACGTAGTTGGAGATCGTCGACGAGCCAGCAAACGCCACCACGAAGTCGAATTGGTCGCTGTGATCGCCGTTAGATCTGCACGAGGTTTAAGAGACGCAGACGGGCTTAGCAAGCTCACCTCGCAACCAAGTGCTTGAGGCCATCGAAGCCTCGTTTCACTCGCACTGCTGGAGCGCAGGATGCCACGAATATCCCCCTCCAACCCCCTCTGAAATACGGCGAGTCGTTATACCAGCCGGGACTCTCCGTATGCACGCATGCGCCGGCTGCTTTGGAGGCGGCCTGCATTGATTGCAGGAAATCTTTCCCGCAAAATTTGCTGAGCACGTCTCCCGCTGTAGCTGTTCGCACTCCTTTCAGCCCGCCACCCCACTGTAACTCCCCCGTATGTGCGTCCGAATGCGTATCGATCACCGTAAAGCAGTTCGCAGGCACCCCGGACTTGATCGACCGCGTAACGAACTTTCCTGCCGGAGCCATTACTTTCAACGCCTCGCGCTGCCCGTTTAACTTGAGGGAGACGTCAAGGACCTGCAGCTGGGACAAATCCTACGCTCAGGAGACTGCGGCGAAGCCATCGGGCGACTTACGTTTTCCGGCGATAGAAGGTAATGGAACGTGAAGTCCACTTTCAGCGCATCTGTGAGGTAGCTCTCCATGCTCGCAGAAAGCGTCATGTTGACGAGCACCAGCGGCCATGTCAACTTTGCTCGCTTTCTGCCGCCGTATCCGACGAATCGATACTGCAGCGTCTCGTCAGCACTCTGTACGGTTCGGCATGAACGGAACGCTCACAGGAAGCTCCTTTCGGCCTTCAGGCTGTCTACGCCACTTCTTTGCGTCGCAAGGGAGGCAAAGGAACTCGTTTTCAGGTGGCGCCGTCCCTAACTCGACGCAGCCACTGCCGAACTTCACCGACTGCTCACAGACATAGGCCCCGCAGTCATTGCAAACGTTCTTCTTCGTTCGCATGATGTCAGCACAGAGGCAACAGTACTCCTTCTTGACAACGAGGGGTTTCTCTGCCGGGGGCAGCTGGGGCAGAGGACCTAAAGGGGGCGGCTTAGCCCGAGTTCGCGATGCGTTCCTGCATCGGAAGCCTCACCATCGGCGCGCATGTTGCTCGAAGAGGACGCGTCGCCCACGCTCGGCACGTCCACCGCTCGGCTTGCTGGTACTCCGGTACTTCGCCCTTTTCGGTAGGGACAAGCAGGGAGTCTGATCGTCAGCCTTTCCTGGGCTGCGTCCTTCGGCATGGGTGGATGGCGGATGCTCGCAAACGAAATCGCAAGGACAAAAGAAACTGACGGAAGGCACTGGACAAATCGAGAACACGTGTTCGGCTAATGTCGTAATGGGCTGTGGGCTTCGCAAACATCAATGGGCGGGGAGCGACATGCACTCGCGTTCGGTTGCGTTCGCAGCAATTGCACCGCAATAAAACCACATCGCAGAAAATCCATTCATTATTGACAGTGATTACGCGAGGACAAAATAACAGAACATGCGGGACGGCGCAATTCGAATGGCAATACAGGAGTCAATAAAAGTCGGTCCGACGCTTTCGGAGCATGGGGTCTTCCTCGGTGGCGTTCCTACCGGCGCCCTCACCTCTTTGTCCGTGAAATTGGAACGCAAAATCGACGTCCATGAGCGGCGAACCCCCTGGCTCGCAATCTACAGACTCTAGAAGCTTTCCCCAAACCTTTTCGTCGTAGCGGGAGCCAAGGAACTGCTGGAGGCGCTCAAGGGCCTTTGCGAGGTTGACGTCACTGTCGGCCTGCACAAATGATTCCACGATTGCGCGAGTTTCGCGGCAGTCGATTGCAACGCCACTACCAGCTTCCGCCTCCCTGTAGGCAGGTTTGGAAGAGCAGAAGGACGCAGCATACACCGCACTTACGGACGTCCGAATTCCTGCTGTTTCCCTGCCGAAGATGGCCCCGCCACCGCACTGCTTTCACACTGAACTCAGCAGAAGCAGCGCATAATGCCGCGTAGACTTACGACTTCCCCCCTCCACGTTGTTTTCTAACAGAAGGCGCTTGAGCGGACGGATTCCGTGCACTGTCGGAAAGAAGAAGAAGAAAAATTGAGTTGACAGCTTTGTAACGCGGCCTGCAACCTACCCGCCGCCAGTCGATCTGCGAACGCAGGTCAGAAAGGCATGTCAGTCATAGCAGCGGACGGCTCACGCTGTGGGGTTGAAGAGCTTGTCTTCGTCAATGGTGAGGAAACGCAACGCGGGCTCGTGTCCCTCATGCCAACGTGCAGGGAGTCCTTGAGCGTCGGGATCGTACGGTGCGTCGAGGTGGCTGCGCTTGTGCTGCTCGCTCAGGTAGAAGGCCACGAGGTCAGGGAATTGCGCCGCGAAGTAGGCCTGGAAGTTGAAGTGGTTGATCTGTCCCCACATCCAAGTTTGAGTGGGTGCCATTTTGGGCACGATCATTTGCTCTGGGACCAGAAGGTTACGATTCCTCCAGGCTACGTAGTGTTCCTTCAGCCCACGAGTATTATTCGGAGAGGGCGAAACGAAAGCCTTACAGAAAGTGGCTCTATTCGCCGCGTGCACTGGATCCAAGCGAAAGTTGCGCAGCTGCCCAGCCGGAATTTTGTGCATCTCTGTCCAAAGCCAGTCGAACCGGTCGCGAATCAAATATTCGTCGAAGATATCGAGTTCGTCGTCCTCCATCGGCGACATCGAATGCTGCAAAAGTTCTCCGACGACGAGGCGCCGAATGAGGCAATACTTCAAAAAGCGAGTCGCCGAATTGTTGATGCAAGCCTGGACGAGGCCCTCCGGCTGCTGTGGAACGCGAGGCGCCCCTCCAAGTTCTGCCACCCACGCTTTCCACATCGACATCCAATAGACCACGGAATAACAGAGCTGTACCCACGCCGCTGCATAGCGGTGGGGGAGAGGAACGTACCCTAGAATATTTCCCTTTCGATTGAATGCTTCGACATGGCACCGGGCGTACGTCCTCCCGTCTGGCAGATCGTATCGTCCTTCGACAGGCAGGCCGTACCACACCGCATCCGCCTCTCTGGCGTTCCACTCCTCCACCGTGACGGCCTCTCCACCAGATGGGATTTGAAAGGCTTGGATTGCTGATGTGCGGAATTTGTGATTGTTTGGCATTTTCCCAAAAGGCAATTTCGATGCCAAAGCTTCTTTCGTCGAGGAATTTTATATCTGACTGCAAGTGTTTGTGCATGTTTGCCCTAGAACCCGATTTGGAGAGCTCCCCATTGTCCATCCTCTTTTTGATTCGGACGAATGCAGCCGAAAATGCAAAGGTTGAAAATCCCAGGAATTCTCGGAGTACCACCCAAGTGTTTTGCTTAGCTGGGTTGGTCTGCTGCTTTGCGCAGATCTGAAGAAAAAAGACGCCGGAGAGAAAAAGAAAAAGAAAAAGAAAAAAAAAAAAAGGAGTGCAGCGATCATTTTGTCGGCGCGCTCAGCGAGTCAGAAACATTACTATTCCACCGGTCTCAAATCCGGGTATGCTATGTCAACATAAAGGGGCGGCTCTCTTACATCTTTGTAGACGCGGCCCGTCCTATGGACGTCTCGCACCCGAACCCCCCGCTTCCTTCTGCTGCGTGACCTCGATGAACAGGTTCTGCAGAGAATGGGACGCAGGATAGGCGTGCCAGAATACGTTGGGCAGGGTTCTATCCACTTTGAAAACCTCGCCCTTCCAATCCTTCTCTTTCACCCAGGCCGACGTCCAACCACAGAACCTGCACGTCATTCGAACGTCGCACTCCTTGCTTTGGACGAAAAAGTCCTGCGATTTGCGGCCGCTGCATCCCGGCTTCCCGCAAGCACGGAATTCGACCCCCCAAGGTCGAAGCGGCGGGCTATGTTTTCCTATTTTTCGGGCGTGGACCTCTTTCGAACCGCGCTCCTTGAATACGACGACCACGCTGTTGACCTCCAACAGCAGGAGGTCGTGGCCGATGACGCGTATGATGGCATCCCAAATGCCGGCCGTCTTGTCCACGCCGATGCGCTCGATTACCTGGCTCAACGCGCTTCGGATCTGAGTCGGGAGGGTAGACGAGCCCGCGAATCCCAGGACAAAGTCGAACTTGTTGCTGTTCGGCCCGTCAACGCCTTGAACTGCGACATACAGGGGAGAGACGGGACGTACCTCTCCACTAGACCCCGTACGTTGTGGAAGGACGCGTCCATTCGCATCACAGGGGAGCAGGTCGCGAGGAGCAACCCCCTCCAACCGCCCCTGAAGAATGCCGAGTCGCTGTACCAATCGTCTCCGCGGGGGGGCTCTGCCTGCAGCGCTTCCTCTGCCGCCCTCCCCATCGCCCCAGCGAGTGCCTCTCCGCAAAACCTGTCGACGACGTCGGACGTGAGGCTATGTTGCGGACATCGTTGGCTCCCTCCGACCAGTAGGAAGCCATTCCTGTCGTCGGAATGAGTGTCGAGGACAATGAACGTGTTCGACGGAACGCGAGACTCCACAGAGCGTTCGATAAAGTCAACGGCTTTCGCCATTCGCGCCGTCGCCTTCTTTTCGCCGCTTGCCTTCAAATGGGCGCTGATGGAGCACAGCTACCGCGCGATTCAGCGCAGCTCTTGCGGGCATGTGTGAAATGCTCACATTTCGCGGTGCGGCCAGGTAGTGGTTTTCGAAATCAAGAGGCAGTGCCCGCTCGATATACCGGTCTGGAAGGGTGGACAGAGTGAGCGTGATGAGTACCATGGGCCATGCCAATTTCGCCCGCTTTCTGCCCCCATACCCCGAAAAGACATACTGCGCAGGGTGGGTGAGGGGAAGGTCCCGCTCTAGCAGGGTCTAGCTCACCGTTGGGCAGCCCTGTTTGCCCTTTGGCGGGTTGTCCGACCTTCTCCAATGCCTGGGTTCGCACACCACGCAGCGAAACGGCGTGTTGTTGTCCGAATATCCCGCAGAGACGCAGCCTGAACCGTGGGGATCGACCTGCCGGCACATGTAGCCTCGACAATCGATGCATTGAAGCATGTTGTCGCCCATATGGTCCCCACAAAAGTTACAAAACTCCTTAGGGGCGACCAGCTCGTCACAGTCTGTCGAACGTCGCAGCTAGCGTGTATGTTTGATGCAGTGAATCCACACACCGTCAACCTGCATGGACTGGTCGTCGAACAAATCGCTCGCTTCCGTCAACGGCGTTTCGGACCGCCTGCGCTTGCTGGAGCTGCGGAGGATCTTGGAGTTTGAGGCGGACATGGTGGAGCTTGCAGGGGGAGGTTGGGAGGCGGTAAGATGCAGGGACCCAATGCGGCAGCCTGGTATAAACACGTTCGCTTCCGGGTCGGGTAAAGGAACAATGGCGACAAGTTGAGTGGAATCCGCATTGTTTCCGTCACATTTGTTGAGGTGGAAAAGGTCCGACAACACGTGCAGCCAGGACTTACGTTTGAGCATGCTGCGTCCACCTCATGATGTATTTCAGGTCTCGAAGCGTGATTTCGTACAGGCGGTGGTGGGGTCGTCATATTTCTCGTGGACGTGCTGCAACTTGGGGGCATTATTAAACAGCGCCCGCACCGTCGTTACATAAGCATTCCCAATCATGATGATTATGTATTATTTGTATCTGTTTTTTGCATTGAAACGCGTACGCGTCCCACGCTTTTTCCTTTCTTTAGTGACACGCGGACTCGTCGTAAGACGGGGTATCCGAGAGAGTCGGATAGCGTGCTGCCCTCTGGCCGCCACTCCAGCGCCATGCTGGGGTGATATGATCCCCGCTCTGTAATGGGTGGGGGTCCGCGGCGTTCCTCACGCGCTTATTGGGCTTTGAGGCCCAATATTCCATCCAGTGATCTGGATGGGCAGCATGCGGGACCTTGTGTTCGCTCAGCGCGCGATGCTGGCTGTTATGCCGGTCGTCGATCCGGGCTACTGGATGTCGTGCGACGAACAACACTTGAAGTCGCCAATGCAAGTTGATGCAATGCCTGCACTGGCGGCACGCGACTCGTCGTAAGATGGGGCATCCGAGAGAGTCGGATAGCGTGCTGCCCTCTGGCCGCCACTCTAGCGCAATGCTGGAATGATCCTCGCCTTGTGATGGGCGGGGGTCGACGGCGCGCCATTCATACTCTTTGGGCTTAACCGTCCGATGTCGCATCCAGCGATCTGGGATGGGCCGCGTGCTCGTTCAGGGCACGCACGATGCCATGCCGGCCAAAGGTTTGATGCGTTACCCCAATCCATAAGTTGCGATTCAAGTCGAGGGAAGCGATATGGCGTTGGAAGCGCCCTGAGTGCAAAAAGAGCACGAAGTTACCCGTGCAAGATAGGTGTCAAATAAACGGAGCGCAGCTTTTCAGCGAAAAGGCCGACAGATGAAATCACAAAAGAAAGAAAAGAAATGGCTACATTCATGGCGCGAGCAGAAAATTGAAACTTGCCCAAGGGTTGCCCGCAATGTCGTGGTTTCGAACTGCTAACCCTAACCCTGACTACGGTCATGGCGCAATGCATTGCGAATTGCATCGGGGCTGATGAAGGTGACTGCCGTTTGCGACTCGACCTTGCCTCAAGCGGGCGAACATCCCGCTCGCGCCCTAAGTTATTATGAGTCCTGCCGTTTGCGCATTTCATCGGCTGAAAAAGGACAGCCCTAAGCTGTTCGCTTAACGTTGATCCCTGCATGTCCACCCAACCGCACTTGAGTATCCTGTACGTAAAGTCTTGCCGTGCGTTGTTTAGTCACGCGTGGTCCACGTCAGCCCTTAACCCCGCCACGAAGCGCCCACAAAAACGAGGAGCTCGTGAATCGCACTTTCCCCCTCGTTGACTGACCAGCCATGCAACGACTGCCTGCAGAATCACTCGGGTGCATCTTCGTGGCATGCTTACCCGACGAGCCGTATGTCCGGCCAGCGCGCGATCGCGCTCCACTTCTGCTAGTGGAAGTTTGCCGCCGCTGGAGGGAGGTAGCGCGCCAAACGCCCCAGCTGTGGCGCTCGCTGGACGCCATTCAAGACCACGGCTGGGGTGAATTGGGCGTCGTCAATTGGGAGGACATGGATAACTTCGAGACGTGGCTGTCGAGGTCGGGGAACCGGCCACTATCGCTGGGACTCTCGTTTTCCGACGACGCTAATTTTAGAGATGATTGGATGGAGTTGGTTCAATCCTATAGGGAGCGCTTTTGGCGGCTGCGGATCGTGGACGGGGATAGGGTTGACCTGAACCAGCTTCTCGACGGCGCCCACATGCTACAGCACCTCGCAGTCCAAGCACTTTTCGAAGAAGGCGACCGGGTGGTGGCCGTCACGCAGCCTCTACCTCGCCTGAAAACGCTGGTCCTAGACCTCCTCCATGCATCGCCGGGTACTTTGCGGGACGCGGGATGGGCCAACCTCACCCGCCTTGCCGTGAGGCTCCCGGAAGTCGTGAGCTACGAAGTGGAGAAATTTCTCATCCTGCTCGACCGCTGCCCCAATCTGGATCGGTTGATCTTTGGCCCCGTCGCCGCGGGGAGCCACCACCCGTCCTCACGCTCACATCCCAACCTCCGCATGCTCGCCGTTATTTTACACAGCGGTGACGAAGACCCCGTTTTCAACTTGATTTTGCCCAATTTGGAATTCCTCAAAGTGCTGTATGACTTCGATGGCGAGTTGGAGGAGAGTCTCATGTCGGATGAAAAGCTGGCGCCCTTCCCACTCTATGACCTTGCAGATTCAAGCGAGCAAGAAACCCCCTCCGCTGTGGGACCACCCGGCCCCCTTCGCAGCATACGGGTGGTAGGCGGCGGGCAATGCTTCGCAATGTTTGATCTATGTTGGGCGAACGTGGAAGAGCTGGACGTGCACTACAGCGGCGGGGGCGTGTTAAGCATGGCCCTCGCTGCGTGTCCCAACCTCCGAGTCCTTTCGCTCCGCGGTGCGTGCGAAGCTAATTCTGCGGGATTCTTCACCCCCTTCACCCACCCCACGCTCGCGTCCCTGTCCATCACTGCACGCGCCGAGCTTGGCAATTTCTTCTCCATGGCAACCCTGCCTAGCTTGCGTGAGCTCAAGGTTATCGCCACCTCTTACGGGCAACATGACGACGTCCGCACGTTCTTGACTCGGTCTGGTTGTTCCCTCGAGACGCTCTGGGTGTGGGCACGAGGTTCGGCGGTTTGGACCGAAGGAGAGCAGGAGGAGCTGATGGAGCTAATACCTACCCTGACCCGCTTAGTATTAAATGCCTAGTCTTTTTCTTATCCTTCGGACAGGCCAGCGCTGCGACATGTACACGACGGGCTCCTTCTTTACGGTAGACTTCTTTCACGTTTTCCCTTCGCAGTAGCTGCTATTTACCCCACTATGCATTCCCCGCAACCTGAGTTATGTTTGAGAACCGAAGGCGTCATGGTATGGAGCATTGAGCGCCCTTGTGAAAACATTACAGACGTCCTACATTCAAACCGTAATTACGCTGATGCCTCTCTCCGAACACAAACTCCTCAAATGCGCCATGTTCCGACCCTCTTCCTCCTCCAAGTCATTCGGCCACCCGATGTCGCCGCGGAACGCAATTCTCAATTCCCGAAGTTTCGGGAGGTGCACAGCGACTGTGCAGATGTCCTCCCATATGTGCACGTCCGGCCACAGTTCCTGCCACGCCCATCCCGCTGGGCGTCCCCATGGCTGGGCTCTCGGAACATCTACGTAAAAGGTAGGGGCGCGCTGAAGAAGTGAGCAAGGGGGGCGGTTGGATATCGAGAGCGCCATTTCATGGACCCGCCGCAGGTGTTGTGCGTGTCGATGGTCCCCGCATTCGCAGTCCTCCTGGTTGATGGGCGCGGCGGAAGTTGGATCCGGGTCAGAGAGGACGCAGGGCAGGCCGGATGGTGCCGCGAGTCTCAGGGCAGCTTGAGTTCTTCGTATGTCGACGATGGCGTTGTTCAGCCGCGAGTGCGCACGGCAGAGGTTGGAGACGGTTTCCATATCCGCGGACTCCAGGATCACAGCGAATATGTCGACGGGGAGGTTCATCCAGTGAGAAGCCATGGTACTTGAGACGGAGGACTTGTGGTCGCCATCAGCGGATGGGGGTTGACGTTTGCGATGGCTAGTGCTTACCGTGAACTGAAGATGATGATGCGGACTAAGTAACTTGGCGCGTGGGTGGACGTGTGGGTTACGTGAAAGTATGGGTTACGTTAGGTTAGTAAGACGCGTTGCGAGGTTTGGGTGAGCTCGAGCCACATCAGACCCGCGTGACCCGCGTGACCCGCGTCGAAATGCTAATGTTAATTAATGTTTGTATCCCATGCCGGCGGTGGAGGTTCCTCGACTTCGAGCCTGACTCAGCCCCGGATTGTCGGTGCCGTCATGTTCAAGGATCACGCATGACGTACTCGTTTAATAAATTCCCCGCGTACCTTAGTTATCGTGGCTCGCAACTAACGCTACCTTGGCTACCAACACCTCCGCCGCCTGTGCTACGGTACCGGAACCTCACCACTCGCTCTCCGGAAAAACCTGGCTAACAGTTGGCCGTTCAAATTGACAACGCGGCGGATTCCATGAAGGCGATTCAGACTCACTACGGCCTTGCAGAAACTCTGCAAGAAGTCTCTGCAATCACCGAGCAGGCCGCCGAGGCTGGCGACGAAGAAGCCTGCCAAACTTCCCGGGGAGGCCCTGCAGGGGGAGGTTCGTCGGTCAATGTCGTAGCTGGCACTCCCCTGAGCCGTAAGGAAACGAGAAGCCAGAGGAGGGCGAAAAGGAGGAAGTTGCTGGCCCAGGCGAACGGGGGCGTGCACAAGATGACGAAGAGCGTGGCGCAGAAACGAGCGCTGAGCATGGCGGAAGGTCAGTCGCTGACGTTCACGGCAGCAGCCAAGGAGGACCTGAAAGCTGCAGAGGGCGGATGGCTAGGCAGCAGGAAGGGCGTTGCACCAGAGGAAGAAAGTACGCTCCAGGAACTGCTCGAGCGCGGCCTCAAACTGGTGGAATGGGACGGCACGTAAGTTCCGTTATTTTTGGACATGCTGGGCTCCGCCGTCGGCTGACCGTCCGTCGCAAGCACGCCTCACGCACTCCTTGATTCATCTGGGCATGTCGTCTCGGTTCTCGCCGGGCGCGCAAGAGGCACTTTTGAGGACGTCTTACTCGACGCAACATCCGAGTTCGAGCGGCACAGTATGAGCCTCCCGCCAGTAGAGGAGACTGCACGCATGGTCCCGAACTGCAAACAGCCCACTCGGGGTCGCTTCCACGCTGTGGTCGTCGGGATTTCCTACGGCGGGGGGCAGCCGGCATGTCTTTGACGCTTCTGGCCGCACTGACTTGCATTCTAATCGTTCGATAGGCACCCATGCATAGCGCTGTTCCTAAGGTGTACCAAGACGCCGTCAGCGAACTAAGGGAGAGCCAAGCGATGTCTCGGTTGGCTGGCTTCCAAAGCCGTGCGTAGATGTTTCCGCCGCCACAAGGGGTTCAATCTTAACCCCCCGCGACAGAAGCCTTCAGAACGTTTTTCCCTGAGATACACGAGCACTACGAGACCGCGCTGTCGAAGCTATATCACGGCTTCCCCCGCTTGCGACGCCCATACGAAAGTTCTATCATGCCAGCGGCGGCGTACAACCTGGGCCCAGCGACAGTCTGTCGTCCCCACCGTGATTCCGCCAACTTGTCGTTCGGTATCTGCACCATCACGGCGCTCGGTCGCTTCGACCCCAAGGCCGGCGGACATCTGGTGCTGAGGGAGCTTGGCCTCGTCATCGAGTTTCCCCCAGGAGCTACGGCCCTCATTCCTTCGGCCATTATTACTCACCATAACACGAAGGTTCTGGACGGCGAAACGAGATACTCATTCACGCAGTACGCCGCGGGGTCGCTATTCTCCTACATCGAGAATGGAATGCGGTCGGAGCGGGAGGTTGCGGAGGATCCCAAGCTGACGTCTGGCGAAAAACAAAGGCGAGTTCAGGCGAGGCGTGAGCGTTGGGGGAAGGGCTTGGCTTTATTTCCACATATAGCCGACTACGCGAGCATCTCTTGATGCTGGTATGTTTTCGTTCACCCCTCTAGCGGTTTCAATGAAATATGGGCTGAGTTGCATTTATCGAAAACATGGAAGCGGAGCGGGGCTTAACGTTGCCTAAGCTGACTAGAGTGCGGAATTCACACCATGCCTTCGCCTCGCTTGTATTTTACAGAAACCCGCCCGATTAACCCCAATGCCGTAGGTGGCCGTCGCGTGCGCCTTGCCCCCAGAATTGGGCCACTAACCTCCAATGCTGCGCATCGAAGGTAGACCGTCCCTTTAGGGAGGACGAAAAGAAACGAACACGTTCCCTTGTTTCTTTCATTCCAGCGGGGCACGCCCCGGGTGCGACCGAGATTTGGGCGGAGGGAAGTTGCAGAGAGTCCTCCGTCGCTGTTGGCGTCGGCTCACGGATGGTCGGTCGCGGAACGCTCCTGTGGGAAGGAGTGGAAGGAAAGTGGCCGGGGCGCGCCGCGTCCAACAGTGGCTCCTCGCCACGCGTTCGCATCTCAAGCCGTACGTCATTTGCTCTGGATCCTCCACCGTTCTGGACCGCTCTGCCTCACAGGATAGCCAGCGACCGCCCCGCGATAGCAGAACCGTCCTAATAAGGCGCCGCGGCAAACCTCCGCAAACATGGGGCGCCGGGTATATAATTGCTAAATACATGTGCCTTTGACGCCAGCTAACCCGCGTGAAGATGTCCCAAGCCCGCAAACGCAGATCGCCCATCGCAGCCTTCCAGATTCCATCGGGAGGAGAAGGAATTGAAGTTCAGGCCTGGGGCGTGAGAGAGCCGGAGGCTGTCTGGTACGGGCTGCCGATTGATGAAGAGTACGATCACCCGGATGGCGGCAAGTACAGACGGTGCCGCATCGAGGCATTCAACCAGGCAGGGGACTCTTTGGGGTTCCTGCCGCTGCCTCATAGGTATGCGCAAGCCTGGTTACAACTTTGCTATACCGTCGTTTACTGGATGTCAACCTGGAAGGCTTGGGTGGGGGAGCTTGGAGGGCCACCGCGCGTTCGCCGGCAGCCTAAGAAGCTGGTCAGGGACTGCGTCGACAACAGCGGCGCTCGGTTCCTCAAATATCTCCTCGCTCGCCGGATGATCATCGACGAACTTCTCCACCATGCCATGTCGAAAGACGAAGATGACGAGCTCGACGTGTTCGACGAGTTTTTGATACGCGACCGGTTCGATTGGCTGTGGATGGAATTTGGCGACGTTAGAGAGAGCCAACTCAGCTTCTTGCGCTTGGACCCGGTCGACCCCGCGAACAAATCGATTTTCGGCAAGGCTGTTCGTTCTCTAGTTCGATGGTCGACGGCTGATGAGGATTTCTGCAGGCTTGACGCATCCAAAACTTATGGTTCCCGAGGCGATGATCGTGCCCAAGCCGACCCCCTCGCAAACTTGGATGTGGGGGAAGATTAACCACTTCGACTTCAAGGAACGCTTCATCCAGCAATTCCCAGCCCTCGTTAGCTTCTACGCCGAAAAATCTTTCCACAATCTTCTTGACACGCCATACGACCCCGAAGCTCGGGAGCTTCCTGATCGGTGGCACGAAGGCCACTCACCCGCCGTGCACTTTCTGACCGAAGAGGAAGACGCGGCCTTCATGCCCATGGGGTGATGTTTTCGCTCGCATCGTTGAATTCCCCGTCTGATTCGTATTTACAGAGCGGCCGGCGTTCGGTGAGTTCAAAACGAAGCAAAGTCGCCGCTGATTAGCTTTTTTTTTTTTTTTTTCCCTACTGCAGTGAGACGGAGGCATCGGGCGAATCATCTTGGGTTGGCAATCAACAGGGAGTTGGGCCACCGTAAGGCAAGGATATGATGCAGACTTCGTATTCGACTGAGCATGCATGCAGGGCAGCGGCAGGGCAGCTTTCCCTATCTGGCGAGCAAGAGGACTCTGGAGCTTCGTAAGCACGCGCTGAATTATTCGTTTGTAACTGGCTACATGGACTTAGGGCGGCGGCCATGGAAGGCGGAGAGAGGCCCGAAACCCGCGCAATTGCGCAATCCCTCACACCGACCGAGCCGGCAATGAGCCTTTCCGAGGTACGCAGGGGCGGAGGCGCCGTCGACAACCCCGAAACTCGCGCAATTGCGCAAACCCTCACGCAGATCGAGGGGGGGATCAGCCTTTCCGAGGCACACTATCGCCTCGAAAGGCTGCTGGGTGCTGAGTATGTGCGCCACGTAGAGTCCTGGGCGAACCTTCTGGAGAGCGTCCAATGCCATCCGGGGGAGTCGCCGCTCATGAGCGTCGACGAGGCCTTTAAAAATTACGGGCAAAACGATGGGAGGAATGCAGCAGAGGACGCCGGAAATAAACTCCGTAAAATTCAAGCCAGGTTTTGTTGACTTCTGCAGTGCTACCTTCCCGCCGTCATCATACTTACACGCATATTTTGTACCATGCACGCTTGGAAAACGCTGTCTTCTTGCTATGCAGAATTTGGAACGGTTTTCCCCTGCTAATGCGGGCATGGCGGACATTCGGGTTCGATTCCTGGTCCTGCAAGTTCTGTCGGAGCAGCCAGGCCGCCTGCTATCGTGAACCTCCTCAGGCGTCCACGGGCAACCACCTCACGTCTCTCAACGTCCGAACGGAGCAAGTCGAGTTTTTTGATGAAGCATCTTAGGGCCGACGCATGGACGATCGCATCCTCAAAGCTCAGGCTGCCATCTGGCAAGAGAAGCACCGGGTCGATCGATCGGCACTTCTCAAGGGCGGTGCAGTAGTGCGAGACGCGAGCAGCGCCTTGAAGGTTGTACTGTTGAGTCTTGACTGCAATCGTGAGTCGTCTTGTCTCGATCCTTCTGACCTCATGGGCGTCACCCTACAGTTGGCGAGCAGGGCCAGGTTCATTCGCGTTGGGGCTGCGGTGCGGTCGCCTTGGGTGGCAAGCGTAGTGGATGTTAGAAAAGCGATAAACATTAACCAATAAGTACATTAATATCATTTGATTCGAATGCGTGCGACGTTGGTCACATCTCGCTCACTGCCAAACCCTGGCTGCTGAGAGGAGGGCCCCAGCCGTCCGAATTCAGTATTGCTTGTCCAAAAACGAACCCGGCCCTTCTCGCCAACGGTACGCAGCGTGGTCACGAAAGCGTTAACCTAAGCGATCGGCTATGCCCGAAATGGCAACTTGTTCAAGTGTTTGGTGTTGATTAGTAAATATGTTTGTACCTCTTTGGAACATGTTCTACTTAAGCCTTTCGCAAGCTTTCTTCCCTTCTTCGCTGGCACGCGCCTCATCGTAAGATGGGGTCTATCCGAGTAGTCGGAGCGCGTGCCTCCAACGTGCGCGCGTAGCCAGTTGTTAAGCTGGCGCTACCCGGGCTACTGGGGTCGCGTTGTACGAGCCGTCCCTACTCCGGCGTCATGCTGGAGTGGTGATCCCCGCCCTCACACGGGCGGGGACGGGTGGCATTCCCCACCACGCGTGTTCGGCTGAAGAGCCCAACATTACGTCCATGCCACTGGACGTCGCGTGACGGCGAAAACCGCCTCTGGCGTTCGTCAGAGGCACGAGCGCGCGCTTGTCAAAGAGCGCGCTCATGGTGCCGTCGGTGTCTCATGCGCTCGCCCTGTCGTCGGGCGGGTGCACCTCCGAGTCATCGCTATCGGAGCGGGTGCTTGCATCCCAAGAGTTCACGTTTGTCTCGGAGGTTCATGTACCGGAAGGGCCGACCTTGGCACGCCAGTACAGCCGCCCCCAGACGTAGGTCCAAGGAGATCCGCACATCCAACTGCTGTACCGGAGGGCCCGATTTGGGCACGCCAGTACAGTTCACCTGGTAGATTTCTGGTAGATTTGTCTTTCATGACTACGCAGCCGATATTTTCTGGGAAGGGGCACGTCACGAAGAGCGCCTTCCAACCCTTCCTAGCTTAGGTAGAGATAGTTCGAACAAATGAATGTCGACGATGTGGCGTTGCTCGTCCGCCTCCAATTGAAATTCGGAAGGCCAAAGGGGGCATTTGTCAAACGGCCCTCAGGCGTTGTAGCGCCCATCGCCCGCATCTGGTGCCATTCGGCTGTCTGCAGGCGGACTGATGATCGGCAGGTTAAGCGTGTATACGCGCTAGACGGTCCTTGATGTCATCTCCGCAGAGGTAGCGTCGGATTAGATAGAATTTCAAGATAATAACCTTCTCACCGTCTAGCGTTTCGTATCTCTTACAGGTTAACTCCTGCAAACGGTATGCCGCGCTAGGAAGTGAGAATGGTACTCACCTTGGATTGAACCAACGGCCTGGTATAAGGTGATCGACGACGCAACCAACTGTTCCATGCTAGACGCGTTTGCACGCGTCCTACATGCCCATGCCGCCCGGTTGGACGACCTGTACGCATTCTAGTTACTTCAGACAGGTAGCGGCACCGTGAGATGGACGATGCGAGGAACTGGATGCCCAGAACAGATAGGCCCCTGTACCACAAGTTATCACTGTGTTCGTAAAGTAAAGCATGAACTTAACAGAACGCCCGAACATGCCAATCGAACCTCGCCGAACCTTGGTCGTAAGGCTCTTGATCGGGGTGTCGAACCTGGCGGAACCTGGGCCCACCAAGCTCCATGCCTCAGTGACCTTTACCCGGCCTCGGCCTCGCGTAGGGGCCCAAGGCTCGTTTTCCGGCCGCTCAGGGATTTTCGGGTCATAAGTTGTTTGTATCGGGGTTCATGCTCCCCGCCAAGGTCATCTGGGACGATAGCTACTCCAAGAAGTCGGGGTCAATCGTCGCTTAAGGAATGCTCCAGCTAGTGTTTAAAAGTCCAGTCCAGGATCGGTCAAAAGACTGGGGGCTGCACCGGACCGGACGGATCGCAACTGAACTGCAGTTTCCAGTTGGGATCAGTTGCTGTCAGTCCAGCTGCACTAGTTGCAGCTGGGGGAGGTCAAGCAGGCGGAGAGAGATGCGTCAGTACGTCGAGTGGGAGGCAGATGTCGAAGCGGTTGCGCTTAGGGAGTTCGAGGACTGATGAACCGCAAAGACTCTGTGGGACCTGGACCCTACCCTACATATTAACCTAAGCATGAACGAAAGACTCCGCCGGGCACTGGGAAGCCGTTCACAGCCCCGTTACATACGAGCACAGCGTTATGTTTCGGCACCCGAAGCAGTAAACCCCCTTGGCAGAATGTAAGAAAAGGGAAGGAGTAACCCAGAGGTAGAGTACGTTAGCTAGGAGTGAAGAGGAAGTGAAAAGAAAGAGTGAGGTAATATTCCGTGGAATGAAAAGCAAAGATGTTCGTTTGGATTGAACCAACGACCGGGGGTATGTGGAGTGCTCTAAACGACCAACGGGCTCGGGCTCTGAGATGGGAAACCTAGCAGTGTCGTGGAATGAAAATGAAAGATGTACGTTCGCATTCGCTTGGGGCTCCGTGGGAATGTAAGAGGAGGGGGATTTTGGAAATTGGGCGTCGTCGGGCACTAGCACGAACAGGTAGTTGTTCCAATTTGGGCGGACGGTGTCGTGGACTGGAGCGACGGGAGGATTTCCGAGGGCTAACACAGGGGCTGGATGTGTTGGCTGGGTGGAGGAATTCAGGGGCTAAGGGAGGGTTGAGAGGTTTACACAGCCACATAGATGGACAAATAGCAAAGTTATTTTGTGTAAACAGGTAATGGTTACGAGTTGGTGAGGGCATGTTTTTAGTGAGATGTATTGAGGATTTGCTGGGTGTGTTGAAATGCACAATAGGGTGTGTCTGAGGAAGAAAAAAAACAGGTTTGAAAGGAGGTGTTAATGATGTAAATTGTTCAAGAAATGAAAGAGTTATGAGGAAAAGAAGGATTTTGAAAGAAAAAAAAAGATATAAAGGTAATTTGAGGGGGGTAAGGAGATAAGGAATGGGAGGGGTTAGGAGGTCGAACAGCTTGGAAGGGTTTTATCACGGCAGCTTGATGGACGCCTGGGTTGCGCAGAGGATGGCTGAACGATAGCGGTAGTCCCCAATGTACTTCTTTCCAGTGGAAGCATCTCTGGTGCGATTCTGGCGCTGGCGTCTATGAACCCATGATGGCTCGTGCGCAAGTGTTTGAAAAGATCCGCGACGGCCGCAACGTACCAGAAAAGTTTAGACTCTTGACAGCGAAAACTTCGTCTTGATAGCCAAGTGTCCTTGGTCCGCTGGTTGCAGCAGTCGCCCTGAACCATACCCGCAGTTTGTTCCCTTTCTTTTCCTTCCTCCTTTCGCCCTCGAGCCATGTGGCCGAGGTTGGTGTGCGTTTTCAGCAGGCGCTGTGCCAGTCCCGCTGTGCTGGCGGGGTTACGCATCCGAGGCATTTGATGCGGCGTCCGCGGGTTACAACGTGTGCCCAGTTGTGCCAGTTGGGCATTGCACCCGCGTCGGCGGACGTCGCGTCGTCGTGGCCTGTTGCGTCGCAACTGTCGCCCCCAACCCTAGTCGACATGCAAAGCACTCAGGCTGCCCTGGGACTTGTGGCGCCATCTGGCCTGCCCTGCGCCCTGGCTGACCTGGATCCAACTTCCGCCGCGCCCGCCAACCAGGAGGCCTGCGAATGCGGAGACCGCATGTCGGCGACGCTATCTGTCTCTGGATTGCATCGCTGAAGTTTCAAAGCGAGTTGTCGTAATGCAGTTAGCACGGCAGAAAGTGGATGTTGGGAACGCTCTGCGTGCTTTCTGTCATTTGGCCACCCTCGTTCGTCGACAACGCTAGGCAGCCATTCCCGCAGTCCATCTTTCTCCCATACAGTCAGTCCACCTAGTACATGGCTGCTGGCTATGTGCATACCGCAACCTAACCGCGGGCGTCTACCAACCATGATCCCCGCCCTCGCTCCCAGAGAAGAACAGGGCTAGTTCCACCATCTGCCCTGCATTTTCCGTCCCTTCCGTCCAAGATGCCCCGTATTCTTCGCTCTTTTTTGCACCGCTGACCAGACAATCGCTGACCCATTCGGAAGTGCGTTGGGCCGTTGAGGCTTTCCCCACTCTCTCATAATGGTCTCGAAGGGTCTTACCGGATAGGCCGACCGAGTTTTTTCCCGAACTGTGTGATGGTCGGCTGCATGCGACTGCATTTCCTGCGTTTCCATACCTTCTGCTTTCCATCTCATCGTCGACAGCAGTTTCTACCTCCGCGTCGTGCTGCTGCTTCCCACCTTGCCTGGGGTCACCCCTTCTAGCCTTAACAGATCTGATACGTCCTGTGGGCGAACCACCATCACCGGGGCGCTTTCGGGTATTCTTGCATCTCCCGCGGGCAGTCTTATTGTCATCCTCGTCCTCTGAATGTTCCTGGCTGTCCTGGGGGTTGAACTCCTGGTCAGAAAGGCAACCCTCGGGGAGTTTAGACATCCACGCATCGTAGATGTCCACAACCTTGGGCAGAATGGTGTAATGAAGGGACATATAATTGACAACCTCTTGAGCAAGAGATTTGAGCTGACGGCCTGTTTCATGGATAACAAAATGGGGACGAAGGTGGCTCTCCACAGCCGGGAAATCTTGGAAGGGGTATGCGTAAAGCTTGAAATGAGCGAGGGGCTGCGTGTCGTCTGTGGTCACAGTATGTTGGCGGGCGATAACACAGCCCTTCAGGTCTCCGTCAGGTATCGCGATTAATCGATATTGAAAACGTGTGCACTTGAAGACCGCTGAGCACATCAAGAGGTGCGAAGGGCGCCACTCACGGAGAAAGTTGGAAATTTTCTCCTAGAAGCTTGGTAAGAGCGGCTTGGTTTTTCCAGCGCGTTCCAGAATTCCATGATAACGTCGTCCGCAGGCAAAAGAGTCCAAACCGGCTGCGGCCTATCGAACATGCGGTGCAGACTGGCATTGACTGGGAGAAAGATGAAGCGGAATCAACCTTCGGACGGATTGAGTGGGAGAGGGGACGAACCTGGGAAAATATTGTAGCGAGTATCGAGGTTGAGGGTCTGATACTTCATGTTCCACCAATATTCCAAACGGGTCATCTGGCAAGAAAAGCTCAGCATCTTGACCAGCATCTCCGAGAAATAGAGCTGACTTGTGAAGCGTCCTTGGTCAGCCTCCGCGGACAACAATGTGCAAATTCCACGCCACGACTTGGATCGCAATTCTCGATCAGACAACGTCCTTTGTTTGGGTCGGCGTTGCTAACGCGCTTTTTTGCTTCTTTCGAAATGGACTCAACCTGGAGACGTTTAGAGGGGGTCGTGCTAGCCACGGTGTGGCTCTCTGAGTTTGGGTGGTAGTCTGATTCATGACCATGCGGGTCAGAGGTTAGGCAGATTGGACTCTCTGGGTCCATGGCGGGTGCAAGAGCGAAATATGGACAAACTCTCGCTAATGTCGCCTTATGTAAGCGGGCTGTTGTAGTCACTTAGTCGGTCGGCAGTGTCGGTGGGCCAAAATGGGCTCAAAGTTGAGCAATATCGTCAAAGAATACTGCATCATTGCTATCTGTTCGTCAGGCCGTGTGACGCGTGACTCTGGCGTTCCAAACACCAAATGAATCATTGCGAATTTGTTGATGTGCACGAAAAACAAAGTATGGCTAAATAACAGCATTGAAGCGAAGCAGGTCCCTCGCCAACGGCATTCCAAGTTGCCCACCTCAAGGCAGGATCGGGGTAGGGCATGTGTAGATAGGTCCTCAAACATTCGGTGAGCGACCTAGCGAAGGGATACCAATCAGGCTGTGCCACGGGTATGTTACCTGATTTGTTGTAAGAAATCTTACTCGTAAGCTGCCTGCAGTCAGGTCACACCACCGCGCTGCGAGCTGCGATTTACTAAACCAGGTAACATACCCATGGCAAAGCCTGATTGGTAAACCTTCGCTACTTCCCTTCCTCAAGGCCGCCTGCTGCAGTAATACCACCACTACCACCGATACGTCGCCATCGCCGTCGAAACTACCCTATTCCATAGCGTACGCCCTGCACAGGACCAGGCTCCGTGCCTCAGTGACTTTTACCGTCCTCGTCCTCTTGTAGGGGCCCAAGGGTCGTCTCCCGACCGCGCAGGGAGCCCCGGGTCACCGGTTGTTTGTATCGGCCTCCATGCTCTCCGCCAAGGTCATCTGTAACCTAACTGGAAACTGGACCAGTCACAAGCGACCGCAACCGGAAACGATTTCCGACCGCACAGGTATTTTCGGGACATCGGTTGTTTGTATCGATGCTCTCCGCCAAGGTCATCTGGGACGACACCTACTCCAATCAACAGGTCGGGGTCAATCGCCGGTCAAGGCATGCTCCAGCTAGGGTTTAAAAGTCCAGTGCAGGATTGGTGAAAAGACTGGCCACTGGACTGGACCGATCGCAACTGCAGTTTCCAGTTGGGATCAGTTGGGACCAGCCAGTCCAGCTGGAACTGATGCAAAGACCGCTTTACACCTGGGACGCAGTCGGAAAAGCATATGGATTAACAGATGGTAGCTAAGTTAACAACTATGTTCATCACAAATATGTAATGGATTATCTAAAATAAGTAGATAAATATTTATCGATGTGAAATTCTATGACAAACGCAATATATGTACTTGATAATTACTTAGAATAGATATAAGATAATATGTTATATGATTGTTTTCAGGATAAATATTTGGATTGATGGCAACCAATCAGAGAAGAGGATGCCCAATGTGTAACCTAAGCAAAGAATGGATTTGTAAATTGAAATTGTTAGCAGGACATATTATGAAAAAGATGTTAATCTTGTGGTATAACATGTAAGCAGGACAGAACCTTATGCATAGTTAGAATATATTGTCGATTATGATTCTGCCTTTATTCTGTTAGCTAAGTATGGCGATCATAGATATATATATATAATATATTGAATTTGTTAACTCTATCTGGGATGAAGATAGATGATGAGATGGACTGATTAGTCTCTGGCCAATAAGACCCTGACTATATAAGGTAACCCCTGCTATGTGACCATGTATCTAATCTGGCTATATTATGTAAGCACTCTGTCTACTCTGTGATGAATGTATGACCAATGAGTGACTAGACTAATGTACTGTTATCAACTAACGATCTGTCATGACCTAAAAAGGAAGTTATTTACTGTTTTGATAATAACAAACATGAGATGAAAGATTGACTGTGAGAAAATAGTAACTAAGATTACATGTTAACTTTTGACCATGATAATGATAAATGAAAGTGAGATGATTTGGATTTGGATGAGTTGTATTTGGCAAGAATATGGGGTAAGATTTGATGAGAGGAAGGTGGATGAGAAGGATTGGAAGAAGTGTGAGAGGTAAAGATTATAAGATTTGTGGGTTAGAGTGGACAGCGGATGAGTGGAATGAGAGATAAGAAAGGGAGAATTGTGTATTATTTGTGAGAGAGAGAGTGTGGGAAGAATGAAGGGGATGAAGAATTTGGAGATGAATTGAGTAGGTTGAGAGAAGAAGAAAGAGATTTATAGATATAAGGGATCTGGTGAGAAGTTTGGGTGAGCTAAGAGTAGGATGGATGAATTGAATTGGAAATAAGTGGTATGATGATGAATGGGATTTAGGTAAGCAAGAATGTTGTGGGGTGAGATTATGATAGTGATTGATAGTGATTTATGTTGATTGTAGGGAAGGGAATTGATGTATGAGTGAGTAATAAAATAAGAGTAATGGAAGGCAGGAGAGGACATTGATAAATGATGGATGTGTGAATGTTGTGGGGGAAGTAGTAAGGAAGTGAGAAGGATGAAAGAGGGAACCGGCATGACGGAGCAAAAAAAAAGGGAGTGAAAAAAGTGGAAGAGGAGGAGAGTAGAAAAGAAAGTGAAGGGGTAGAGAGAGCAGTGAGGAAAGAGGTGAGTGTAGTTGAGTAGGAAGTTGGTTGGTGGAGTGAAAAGGGGAGACACTAACCCAGGTTTAGGGTTACAAGCGAAAAGAATAAGGGTTTTAAGGGTTTTAAGGGTTAGGTTAGGAAGCCGTCCCGAGCCCCCCCGAAGGGGGGGCGAGGGGCGGCGGACCGTGCCGGGTTAGGGCCGCGTGCTAAGC